>JAQGBT010000465.1:0-51685 GCA_034698585.1 Disparrhopalites patrizii
ATTAATTTATATTGGTTGATCAGTGGGTATAAAGAATCCAAACAAAAAATTCGCAAAATCTTCGTTTTAAGAATTTTATTCACTTTTTTTGGTTTTAATTTATTTTCGGAGATGATTACTTAGTGCATGCAAAATAAATGGAGATGATTACTTCATGAATTAACGCTGGCTGCAGATAGTCACATATGATTCTTCACCGACGATATGTATTAATTACAGTCACACATCACACAGTGCCAGTAGAGGGAAAGAACCGGAGGATATTTGCTCAACGCGGAGGCTCCTGGAATGCACGGTATACGATAGAATATAATGGAGTATTGGCGACAAGGAAATAGTAAACAACAATAATAGTAAGTTCGGCGAGTCGTTCTACTTTATCCTTTCAGTCGTTTTTGCATGGAAAAAAACGCATGTTCATCGTGTAATTATCCTTGTGCTAATACTGACACAATTATTTAGTGTTGTACACTTGTATTTTAGTTCACTTGTATGTACCGTACAAAATAGGGGTAGTCCTTATTCTCCGTTATCTACAACCCAAACTGTTCATAAAAATACAGAAAAAATACTATCCAGTGCAGAATTTATTGCAAATCTAATAGAAAAAATTCCATTCGTGTGCATGATTAAACTTCGTGTAAGGCCATTCTTATTTTCAGTCTTGTACATAAAAATTGTTGTATTAAATTATACATTATCTGTGGATTTTTAGTTTAGACCTAGTTCAATGTTTATTTAAATTGATTGTTTCAGATATATTTCTTTCCCATCCCTTATCACCAATTTTTCTCTAGCGCTAACTTGAAATCTTTACTTTTCTTTTCCTAGTAAAATGAAGGAAAATTGAGAAACTGTTTAAAATGAGTTTTCAGTGAGTTTTACGTTTTCATCTCAACGGCTCAAGGGATCACATCATAGGAGGCCAGAAGAAACTGGGGACAAATTTCCACGGTAAAATGTGGAAAACCCCTCAGTTCATTGCCACTAGCTCCCGCCACCAACACCAAGCCTAATTGCTGATCAAGAATTTTCTTCCTCAGTATAATCAACGAGATATGCACAAAACTGACGATGGTAGCACCTCCCTGGAGTCATAATTTCAGGAGAACCATAGGAATTTGATTGGGAAGTTTCGGGTGAAAAGTTTGGTTGCTCAGATTGCCAAGTTATCTTCGTTTTTCTTGGTACATACCGGGTCCAATCTTAATTTCGTCGTCATAATATATTTACATCCACTTGGATGACTAATTCTTGAGCGGGAATTTGGTTTCATTTTAATCACATGTTTTAATTCCCTGTGGGAACGAGGAGGAAATTAGAAATTATGTTTGTAGTATATATGTAGTATGTAACCAATACATACGAAAATAAGCAAAGAGCAACTTGGCGAGCATATTTGACACTCACTTTGTACGCAAGTATGCACGGTTTTAGGTACATATGTAAATGGCAGATATGTATTCATGTATGTTGATCTCACAAATAGTTATTTGCGAGTATTATTGTGAATATTATTTTTATGGTAGGTCCGTCGTACAAACCGCAATTTTCACCGTCCTGCTGACAGGAATCTTGAATTTATTTTTCTATAATTTTGAGGGTTTCTGGAATTTGTTCAGAGGAAATGTGAGGTGTTGAATATGAGCTGAACTTTAAATATAAAAATAAATAGTAAATAAATGTCTTCACAGTCTGCAGAATTTTTTATGTATTTTTTGTTATTTAGCTATTTCTGTCTCGTTCTTCTTGTTCTCTTTGTCTCTTCCTTGTTATGTGCAGTCTTTCCTTGTTGTCTGCTTTCTCTTTCTATTCATCTCGTTCTTTTTTTCGTAGAGCTTCTTCGCGTGCTGTCTCTCTTGCCAGCTCACACTCTTGTCTTTCTTCTCCATTTGCCCTGGCGTCGATTCGACTCGTATGGGTATAGTTATGGTTTTACTAGAAATTCAGTTTTCGGAGCAACAGTACAGATTCACAGATGGAAGAAAATCATCAAGAATAGTAAAATAGTGGACAAAACTGGAAACAACGTGATAAATGAAGAACTCGTAGGTATAAAAGTACTTGTGGACGACAGCTGGGGATATGTAGGTTGAGAAGAATTCATTAATAATAACACTTACGCCGTGAAGTTTTGCATGAATGGTTTTCACTTCGGTGGTGCTGGTTGTTAAAAGCTCGAAGCTAAATTTGAAGTTTGCATACAAGAAAATTATGCATACAAGGTCTAGTTGTCTCTATAGTCCCGATAAATTGTTCTTCAAGCAGAATTGCTGTCAAATCGAATTTTGATGTAAAACCTCACGTTTGAATCGACTCATAAATCGCATTTTCATGTCCAGTCCAATTTATTTACTCTTCCTAAGGGCTACACGCGTCCTTAAATACATATAGTATTTCCACATTTTGTTCATACCACCGTTTTCGCACCTTTCGTGCCTCTCTATACACATATTTATGCTCCTGTAACCTAATTCTAATTCTTTTGCAACATACAACATCTTCTTCTCTTTATTGAATGACCTCAGCATTCTAGATTCTAAGCACAGATCGATTAATTAAAAGTAAGCAACCCGAGATATATGCACAATCAGAGTTCAGGAGGAATCTCAGGCTTTCCTACGCTTTCTGGCTAATGGGAATAGTAGTTTCTCTTACCCTCAATCTATAGCTCACAATCATCCAACGTTATTTGGGAAACGCATTAGATGACAACTTGCTTTTTCCAACGCTACATTTGGATGCATGTTTGTGTGTTATTTCGGTCAGTAACCAAAATTGTTTTGAGTATTTTAAAACACACATGCCTATCTTTATTTTGTTTCCTCGATCCCTGTGGATAATGAACCCTTGGTGGAGTTCGCTGTGGAATCACTGCTATAATAAATAAGGCTTTTGTCTTTCTAGTGCTGTGGTAGTAATCAATAAATAAGCAAAACAATTTAACATATTATGTTTAATATGAGTCCGTATAATAACATTTTTGATTTTTTGAAAACTTCTTTTTTAAGCTCTTGTGCGACAACCTTTTCCACGGTGGCTCCCATTTCGGTTAGCATTTTTTCGAATCGTTTTTTTAATGGCCAACGTTTTCAACAAGAACAACAGGAACGCGTTAGCAACTGTAACATCTTAACAAATGTATTTTCTTTCCTTGTCTAAAATTCGATTTTATGTATTTTAATTACATTTTCGTGTACTTTACATTTGTGTGTACATTTTTGTGCATATTTTTTAAAATACATAGTTCCAGAGCTTTCTATTTTATGGTGGAAGCTGTAAGATCTGTAATTTTATGACTGTAAACCCTATCTTGGAGCGCTGATGGCCAAACTAGTACATACATAACAATGAACTCCACTATACATGGATTTTGGTAACAAGTTTTGCCCCCCACCGGATTTTGGTGCGGTCGCAAGTTCAAATTTATTTTTAAAGTCAATATTCTCATTTATTCATTGCTTGTGTATGCGGCTATGTGGTAATGCGGCCCTGAAAATCCTGGAACTACCCACACCAGCCTGGAGTTTGCATACACAATGGCTGAAAAAAAGTGGAATCTCTGTAAAAGGGTACACCGCCCGCAGCAGTTTTCACTACGCCAAACTTCATTATAGATAAAAACCATTAATTCTCCCCAAATCGCATCCAACGTCATACTTTGTAATGAGAATTTTATGGATCCTTCCACAATAATCAAGTCATTCATACATATATGCAGGTATGTTTACTACACTATGTATATGTACCTATACACACATCGGTGCAAATCTATATTGATGGACTATGCAATCTCCAGCTCATTTTATTCGTCCCAGTTTCAGTAAAATTTAGCTCAGGTTCACGCTCAAATCCAAATTTCTTGGAGTAAATTCTTCCTGCGTAATTACGCACAAAAGCAAGCAGCTACTATGTAACTATGCGAACGTACGAGATATGACCCTTGTGTGAATTAAAAACTGGTGGCTCGTGATGAAAATATGTTTTAAATGGGAAACATTCGACTTATATCCACTGGGGAAATTCCATGGAAGCAGAAAGTATTTAATTATGACATGCACATGTTCCACACATATGCACACTCCATTATCTCGATTTTCTCACATGCCGAACCTCGCGTCCTTTATTTTTTTCCCGTCCCACTATGCGGGCGGACAAAGCAAATTCATTTGATGCAGGATCTCATGGAAGGATGGATGCATACACGAGGATAATTTTCTGGAAACAAAAATCTTCCAAAACAAACATTCCAGCATCGATCAATGATATTATTGAAAGCGTAGAATATGTCCAGGGAATGTGCTTCCGACAACAATCATAATGTAATTAATCCCAGTAACACCTTCACGAAACTACGATGAAAAGCTGAATCCGATAGAAAGAATGCATAAATTTTGGCGAATCAATTGAAATATGTATGGAGGATTACAAGGTATGACATCGGGATCGTTATTCGAATGCAAATCGGAATTATATCCATATTTTTCAGTATTTTAATCGGAATTAGTATCCATATTTTTGTCCGAAAAATGTTTGAATCGGAATTCATAATTACAATTACATTCGAAATGTAAATTCGTATTCAAAATTTGACATTTGGATTCCGATACTTTATTGGTATTCGAAAATTCTTCTATTATGTTACTATTCCCGCTTTCGAGCAAGTTTTTTTTTGCAAAATTAAGGTATTGCAACAATGATTTTTACAATTGATATAACAATTTCGTTCGTAAAAGCATCGATTTTGAGATCAGAGTTGCGGAGTCAATTTATAATTTTGTGTATTGATTTTTGCGTTTATTTTAAGCTACAAATTATGCCACATTGCATTAAAAATAAATTTTTTAAAATATTCGAAAATTATTTGAATACGTATTCATATGTCTGAGTATTTGAATAAAATTGTATTGGAATTACAATTCTTATTTTAGATATCCGAAATTTAAATTTGTATTCAGAATTAGGAAAAACGGGCATTTTTTCGAATTTTAATTCATATTTTTTCGGATGTCATTCCTTGGGAGGATACTGAGAAAGCCAGTGATAAGTAGCCTTGACATTCAGCTTAAAGGCTGGGTGCCATCATATGCATGTTCAAATCTATTTTACTATCCATGTCTCATTTTTTGTGTGTAATGTAAATCGACGATCAACGATCATGTACTAATTGTAAGTGCAGAAAAAGGGCAAATAGTGTTTTTGTGAAATGGAGATTTTTAGATGGAATCATTTAGTTTTTTTTAGGAATAATGTTTATATATTTTGTACATTAGTACTATATGAAGTACTTCAACTGCAAAAACCACTAATTCAACATATTATGTTTTCCGTCGCTGCACCCTTACAATATAGTCGTTTAATAACACTGCAATAATTGTTGAAGTTTTATCCGTTTACGTGGGATAATAACATTTTTGTCATTACTAAAATATGCACAACATGAAGGCAAGTGAAGATGGAGATGCACAGATTTTTTCTCTATATGAGGAACGAAATACTTACGTATTTATAACTTTTCTGAAGGCGAAGGCCAATTTTTAATGGAGAAGCGTATGTATCATTGGTAGAAATTGGAAGTGGTTCCTGTCAGTTTTCATTTCTCTTGAGTATTGAGTCAAAGCGTTCGCTCACCTATTCCATGTCGTATTAAACGGTATTAGGTTCGGGATTACTAATCGCAGCTTGGAACAGAGCGTGTGGAAAAACTATGTAGTGGCGCACATCCAGTTCCCCATAAATTTGATGAAGGCTCCCAGACGAAACACTGTGAGTGTTTGTGCAGAGGAAGAGCGAGTGGGTGATATAGAAAGGCTTGTATGCCCGCGCCGCCTACGGTCGGCAAAAAGCCTAATTCCAAGCCAAATGTCTGAAACCAATGTAAAAGCTTATTATAACGTCTCAATTCAGCTTGAGTTCACGTTCTATAGTAATAATAAGTAAAGCATTAATAATTAGCATCAATAATTAGTAAAGGCGAAACTGAGGGTCTCTCACACACTAATTTCCTTCAAAATGCGTCATGAATGCGCGGGATCCATGTTATTTAATCATAACGCAGGTATTAAACAATAAAACTCTTCTACCTACGAATCTCAAAATGATTGATCACTAACTGATTGCAATTCGAAGTCACTGTTTTTGATTGAATTTCGTTCAATTGCATATGTTCAAATCCTTTAAATCATTCAGAACATAATTGCTGGTTAAATCAAATAATTCAAAAAATTAAGTGAGTCATGCCGTTGAATTGAAATTCAATTCGCTGGTAATACGTATTTTATAGGTCGTATAATTTATATATACATATATGTACTTGATATTATATGAAGTGTAAGTATAAAATACGTTATGTGAGTGGCGGAGGTACCGACAGTAACGGACGAACTGAAGGAATGACGGACACCGTGACACGGATATTATAAGTACGTAATGATACATGTAGTTGCATTGGCAAAAGTACTAATTAGCTATTATATTAAGCCCCCGAAAACTCTGGTGTGGGGACGTCAATCCTAGAGTGTTGCCCAAGGCCAACGTGTATACAGGGAATTCTTCTAGTCCAGAGGATTCCCGATTTAATTGTGTACGGACGTGAATCTCCTGCCAAATCAAAAACCAAATATCATTGTGCACATGGATCGGAATGGGGGATAGGGAGGAAGTACGTGGAAAGAAGGGATTACTCCGCGGTAATTGCACATGTACACGGTGTGGAATCACGTATGTCACCCCCGCTTCAATTGTGATAGCATTTCGGTAGTAATGAGAACCCGCCGGGAATGTGTTATATGCGAACGTGGGAATTTAGAAAAATCATGTAGTAATGGGCAAAATGAATGTGAAACCTCTGAATGAGTTTAAATTAAGTCACGTGCATTTTCACAATAATATGATGAGAGGATGACATAATTTTAATAGGAATTAAGACAAGTTTTAGAAGTAAATACTAGTACAAGTTTTGCTTCGTCTGATGGTCGTAACTGCAAGTAGAAAAGCGTAAACATATTTTACACACCCTGTATGTTTGGAAATAGTAAGTATTCCATCTATTTGTAAGACTCAAATGAAACAAGTGAAAGACTAGAGGCTGTAGAGCAAAAAGAAAGTGAGAGAAACAATACAAGACTTGTGCACAGGGACGGGAATTCAAATTTGAATTCGAATTTAATTCGTATTTTTCATTAATTCGAATTCATATTTTAATAAGATAATAAAAGGACCGATTTTATTCTATTTCAAAATATTCCGATTTTTTTGTCAATTGATTCTATTGTTGATTGTTGCTACAAGCCTGGTTACTCAAGTTTAGGTGCAGCGCGTTTTTTTAACCCACAAATTTACACTGAACGATCTGCGCAGAAATCTAGCTACTGATACGCTAAAAAAACCTGTTTGTATAATTGCACTAGCTACTAGGACTAATTTCCATAAATTACAAAAAAATCAGGTATTATTCGTACTCGCATTCATATTTGCTCCTTTTTTGAAACTATTTGAATCTGTATCGTTAAATAATAGTATTCGTATCGGAATTAATAATCAAATTTTGACCATTTACGTATTTTAATCCGAATTTCAATTCTAATTTTTCGGATTTCCCGTCCCTGCTTGTACGGGAGAATTGAGCCTGATACTCGCACTCTTTAATATTTCACACATTTAAGCCTCCTAAACTTTTCCAGTTATATGAAGTGGTAAACACAAGTCCGCGTCAAAAGTGAGTATCATTATTATATCCAGAAGGACGGGAGTTGAAATCATTCATTGGGAACCGTTTGTATGCTCAGACGTCAGCAAAGATATCATTCCTTGGTAAATCCAAAGTCTCATTGTTTATCCCCCTGCCAAATACACAATGTAGGAGTTGCACTCAGACAGGTGGGATAAAATTAGACGGTTACGTAAAAGCAACGTAAAAGCAACTACCAAGAATATTTAAGTCTAACTTTGCCATTGAGTAAAAAGACCACATTGATAGGCTTTCTCCAGCAGTCTCGTCCCGAAATAAGTATATTTTGTGCTACGTATTTTACTTTATATTTTTGTTCGTGGGAATTCATATGTATTTCCAAATTTTATGAAGGCAAAGTACAAAATCTGACCGTACTCAGGGAGTCGTAACACAAAAAGTTTCGTTTCGCGTAGATGCAAAAACATGACCAACTCCCAAAAAAAATCAATTATGCCCGTCTTCGCCCTAAATATACAAGGTTTCGGATTTCCTTTGTTTGGAAGTTTCGCATTTACGCGGAATGAAGGTAAGTAGGGATATAAAATATAATATCCCTACTGAGATAGCCATTGTTGATATTAAGGCTCCCTGGATGCAGTCAGATTTTGTACGGCATCCTCTAGTAGATGTAAAAGCTCACCTCCTTTTTACTCTTGAGGCTTAACGTACATAAGTACACACTGCTTTGTACCGTTTCCTGGCAATCTCATTACTTTCTACCTAGTTTTCTATATACTCGCACTCTCATGTATAATAATAATGACGTTTATTTATCCAGCCTCGTAGCGGCTTATGCCATTACAACAGCATGGGTATTATAATCCAAGGATCTTTCTTTCCCTGAAATGGGATAAATTATAAATCCATTTAGCCATTAATTATAATGGCTAAATTATATATTAATATACCATAGAGATAAAATAGTGATTATCTGATTATCATGCACGGTAGCACGGTATACATAACATTATACCAGATGACTTAGAAAAACCAAAAACGACAAGATGCAAGGGAAACTTTCACAGGGCATGTATTAATTATAAATAATATCAGGTGCACGCTGACGCTGACCCTCTCATTTATGTGCTTCTGTGTCCTATTTGTGTCTGCATTTTTGTGAACAGAACTAGCTTGGTTTTCAATCTGATGTTTTAGGGTAGTATGGACATACAATTTTATATTATAGTATATTATTATGCATCACCAAAGGCAAGACAGAATTCTTCCTTTTCTTCTCTTTGCTAAACTAATGTCTACTCTTTGCTTTGACCCAAGTAAATGACTAGTGCAGAGGTGTGTCGCCTCGAAAATTGCTATGAATTTCACACACGTACGCTAATGCTTGCATTCCAAAGTTATAGAATCAAATAAGCCCAACCTCACATTCTAATGAAAGTTAAAAAAACAGGTTTACTTTTTCCTAAAAATTTACTTTAGGCCTGTAGGTAACAAAACCCTACTTTTCCCTGACATCAAAGGTCACTTATAAATACCTCATTTGACCTCATATTAAAAAGATCATTTGACCTCTCAAAGCATTGCAATGTATCCATCACAGTGTTTTGCTCTTCATGTACAATTTTTTGTATACTGGACTAAGATAGGCTACGGATTGACTATAAATAAATGTAGTGTTTAGTGTTCATTATGTACATTAAATGTACATAATGAATATATAAATATATATAAATTTTATATATGGAGATTGTAAAAAAATGTATTTCCCGCATGATGCCCATAAAATGCCAAAATTCACTTTTATAGAACTCGCTTTAGTTTCGTAATAAATGAACACTTATTTCAAGGGCGAGCATACAGAAAAAGGAAAGTCGTAATTTTCTCTCAAAATGTGTCGTAACGTCAGCCTGATTAAGAAGTTAATGCGAAGCTTCTTTGAAAGATAAGGACACGCACTGGCAGAGTCGGTCCCGACCCCGATGAAACATTAAAATAGTACATCTCTAAAATATCATTGTAAATGAACTCAAACCCAAGGAAACGACGCTTTAACATTGGTTTTATACTTACATGATGACAAGTGATTTTGCCTTACAATGAGAACTGAGTAGAACGCTATGTTAGAATTATATGAAGTGGTCCTGTCGGAAAATTATTCATAATAATGCATTTTTTATTACAATTATTATAATTTTATTACATTATTACGATACAGTCGTCAAAGGTTACTAAACTATACATTATATACATACATATAATAATGCCGCTAGTGGCGCTAGTTACGCACAATGATAACTTATTATTTTATTCGAATTTGAAGCAACATATTAGTCTATCTCTATGCAATAATATTGCGCATTAATCACGTCATTACTTGTGCCCGAGCGAAGTTGCAATTTGCAATTACTCGTCTCAATCTGATTCTGATTCTGACTGGTGCAGTACATTTATTTTTGTACTATAGTTCACCACTTACCGGGCGCTTACCTTTACCATTTTTTAGTACTAGATGTTTTAGCTAACAAAATTTGGAGCAGTATGAACTTCCACAATTGAGTTGAGGGGCAACTAAATGGACTTTAGAAAAGGAGGAGCTTCTCTCGGCCACAAGTAATGACTTGATAAGTGATTAATGCACTCTTAGAATAATAGCTAATTTATAGTAATCAGTACTGTTCGCTGACCTGGTTGACAAATGGACATGGAAATCAGCCAGACAGATTCAGTGTGTTATCAATATCATACACAAAATTGCTTAAGTCGTGAAAAAAACTGCGACAGGGATATTTGCAAATTGTGTAAATATTTTCATGGTGTACAATTGGTAATAACATATGTACGTCTACATACATACAACACAACATACATGTCATACATCCCATGTAATATTCCATTTCGTATGTATAATATACCTATAAAATAATGACCTCAGTGGAGCCATAAACAATGGTAGTTACTGGTAATTCTTCATACTTTAATATTAAATTTGAGTTAACGAGCCTATAATTACTAACTGTAAAATATAAGATGTTAGAAAGAACCTACATCAAAGATCTATGTACGCGTTTAAACACTGTACAAGTACTCAAATACTAAATACTAAATAAATAATGAATATACATAACAACATAACATCTCTTTCAGCAGGTAAAAGATGTGAAGCAGCTCTTCTCGAAAATAATAGACGGACCGGAGCGGCTACTGATTGGTGTTATGGTATTTGGTGGTGCAGATTAGGTGAGCGGCAACCAACTCCCTTATTTCTAGCAACTGGCCTTGACCCAACAACAAGGTAGGATAGTTACGGATGTGATGAAGTCAAATATGAACAAACTCGCCGTTATGTCAGCTTTACCAGAAACTAGATTCAGACACCTCTCAATGAATTTTAATCGTCATTTGTAGTTTCAACAACATCGTAGCTCATATCCGTAACATTTCTAGAAGGCCAAGTAAAGAAATACCCGGTTAAAAATGGCGTTTGTCGACCGTGCCCTGCTGCGCTTTTTCTCCATTATTTCCTTGGTAAGTACCAGAATATTTATTGGGGGGAGGGTAACAGAAACGTGAATATTACAACGTAAATGTTTGAACCTTAGAAAACATTTGTTTATCCAGGTCCTGGCTTTTATAGCTCTTCTGGTGACAATGGGCTATTTTGTCAAGTTCGGTACCGTTCCATTCGGGAACGACAGCTACGCTCATTGGTCAGTTCTGTGCAAAAACAATAGGACACTCACGAAAGAGGTGGAAAAGGGTTGCAACGAATTAGAGAAGAGGGTCGCTACAGGAGCTGTGGGAGTTGCAATCTGTGTTTTCCAAATTGTCTTGTCCATCATTTGTATTTCTGTAAGACGCGTTCCCTCCTTATATTTCTTCTCTAATATTTGTTCCATATGCATTTTATGCCTCATTTGATGTGTATACAGAAATGGATTTAATTATAATCCTTTTACGTTGATTTTTAAGCTGGTTACAAATGATAATGGATCCCTGATCTACGCAAGCATCCACTCCTGCCTCAGTATTTGCTGGCTTATAGCTTTCGTCCTGAGTTGTCATTTTATTCCGCGGTATTCAAGATTGGAGGGTGACACCCCGGGTGGGTTTCCCCTTGTAGTGAGTTCTTTATTCTCCGAGGAAGATCAAGAAGCGGCCATCGGAGCTGTGGGAGACTACCTTTTCAACTTTATCTACTGTCTCGCCTCGGCCACCGTCACCTGGAGCTTGTATTGGCAGATGGCGACGGCGAACTCCTATTATAATGGCTCTGTTGCTCAGGGTGGCTACGGGGATCAGGGCGGATACAGCATGAATATGCCACCACCACAATACGGCACTTCCCCAACTGCCTCCGATGCCGGAAATTACCCGCCAATTGGCTCTTCTGGGGTCGTCTACCCCACCAATACCTATCCACCCCCTTCTAATAACTACCCTTATCCACCCGGTTTAAGTCCTAATAATAATTACTACTACCCACAACCCCAACCTCCTTCATCCTCTTAGTTATTTATTATTTTTGCATTTCGGTATAGGAAGGGACTCTTACTTGTTATGCTAATAAACTCCTGCATGTAATAATACATATTTCGGCAGTATAGATTTCTCCTATCACAGATGTTTTTTTTTTATTCTTGCTCTACGTATAAAATAATTGTACGTAAGCATTATTTTGCATTTTGATATAGGAAGGGAATCATCCCTGGTATGCTATAAACTCCTGTATCTAATACATATTTTGACAGTAAAGAAGTAAATATTTCTCATATTATATTCACAGATGTTTTTTTTAATTCTTGCTCACCGTGTAAAATAATTGAACCGAGCAGTTTATACCGAGTTTTCAGGCACACATCTCCCAGTCATTGTGCATGAGGTAGAATAATAGCTGAATATGAAATTAATGGTTCCAAGCAGCATCCATTTGTTGGTCATGTATTTTTTATAGATGTATATTTCCGAGATTTCAGACTTTGGTGGTTTATGTACTGAGTAATGAATCTACTCCCATACAAAAAGGGATTCCGAGAAGCACATCAATGGCTATTTTGTGCACTAATTTGATTAAAATGTCACAGGATCTGCACTCAGCAGATGGAAGATGTGATCTATAAATGCTATTTGAAATCATATTGTAGATTGCTGTATGTGTGTCGACTGTATTTCTGTTGTTTCCCATTTACATCATAATGCTCCAGTGAAAGTTGACTGATTTATTGAATTAAACCAACTTTTATGGAGTTTTAGGAGTACTACAAAATGTGGCTTTTCAACCTCTGTAGTAGACGTATGTATGTACATGTATGGAAGGTGGGCATTATCTTTCCAAAAGGACGTCATTGCAGCTTGCTGCGTATTAATCTGCTTGCTCCGAGGATGTTTCATCTCTTGTCATGAGTTTTGAACGAATTGGAAGAATGGCTCGTCAAAGCCAACAAATCAACGTTCCAAGCAGCAGGAACAGCTTTCCCACTACAAATAGGCTAGGTATTGTACAGAGCTAATGGTATTTCACTTTCCAACTTTACTCAGTCATGTAGTAATCTCCACCGAGTTGATGTCACATTTTATGGACATCTGGGACTGTAATGAAATTATTTTATAAGGTTTTCTTTTGTCTATAGGGAAATGAACAAGACAAATTGATTGTGCTTATTAGCTGCTACTTGTCAGTGCAAAAGCCCGCGCCAGGTTTGTATTCTAGATTTTTGTAAACGTAGAAATGTGATTTTCATCACATTTTCCCCGTGCAATGTGCCGGCCATCTAGTTACAATGAATGAAGGACGCTAATAAATCTCTTGGCAAAAAAAAAGGAAGAGATTCAAGAAGAATAGAGTTCATGGGGTACATGCCCGCTTTTTTTTTGTGTGTGGCACTCCCACTGAGAAAGTTGAATCAACGAAGGAATCTCAAGGCCTTCATGTTTACACATTGGGAAAGGTCCGTTCTGGGGAAACTTTTTAGGGAATAAAAGGCAAGTGAGATGTGTACAATGTTCACTTGAGGACAAGAAAACTTCCGGCCTTGCATATCCTTATCTAATCTTGAGTTCTATCCCTTTCCTTCCCACATGCTCAAGTCAAACAATGCTGGTTGCTGGTTCTTTTCAATTCCTTTTAAAGTCACTTTAATTTCAACTTGATTCAAAAGTTTTTCCTCCTTCTACCAGTACTTTCTAACTTTGCCATTTCCTGTAATACCCACTCGCCGCATTTTTATTGCGCTTTCCCATACAAACAACAACTAGAAACAAAGTAGGATCTTATCCCCGACCTTTCTTCCTCCTTTAATTTGTTGTAATTTACTTTCACGCGTGAGTACATTTCACCAGTCACTGTAGTTACAACAAGAAATACTCTGTTGGCTGGTAAAACTGCAAACGATTAAACTGGTAAAACAGCTGCTACATATTTACTTACGTACGTGCATATAACATAGTTAAATCTATAATATAGGTATGTGAATATGTTTGGCTTATTCTTCCAATGTGTTTGGCTTGCTTTTATTTTAGTTCAACAAAGTACTGCATGCAAAAATAAAATTGGAACCATAACCCAGCTAACCAGACAAAAAAGTACACAAAAAGTCTGGCGGAGGGAATCCTGGTGAAAAACACAAATTATGGAATGAGTTTGAATGGACGTTACAGCCATGATTGGCAGGCTTGTAGTTCGCAGGAAATCAACCAATTATATTATTTAATTTAGGAAATGAGTGTTCCCTTCATCCAACTTTATAAATTCCGGGAGGAATGACACTTCCAAATGGATGAAACCACATTTCATATGTGAATTTACAGGAGGTTGTACATTATATATATGTGCATGCATTGAGCTACGAATCTGCTACTGGAAGTATTAATTCAATCTCAATCATTTATGTGGTTTCACTTCCGTCTTTAATTTCTCGCTTTGTGTTTATCCCCTTTTCCCATCGTTTCTCTATTATTTATTCCTCCTCGCTTACTTTCTCTTTATTTTGTCTCTATTTTCCATTATTGATTCTTCCACTTTCTCCGGGTTTCGCACCTTTTACCTTTGTTCTAGTCTCCGTCTCTCCCAGACTTTATCACTTTCTAAACATTTACCTCCTCTGCTACTACTACTATATGTACATCCTACATATACATATGACTTTCTCCCCTTTTTGGGTCTCTCTGCGTCCACCAATTTACCTCGTCTGTTATTTCCTTGTGTCTTTGTCCATTTACCGGAGTTGCCACTTTTCTCTTTATTAATAGTAATTCTGCTTTCCTCCGCATCTTTGTCTCGCCTTCTCCCGGATTTCTATCTGTGTATATGTACAGCCTTGACATGGTGAATGAATACTATCTCGTTCCAAAACACTTTCTTTTTATTGGTGTATGCTTAGCTTTCATCTACCTTTTTGGTATCTGTTTCCCTCTTTTTTTGAGATATTCCCTAGCCGCTTTCCCCTCTCCTTTCCTCTCCTGGAGCGCCTTCAGAAACCTTCAGAAACGTCATGTAATTCCCTTTGTTCTCACTTGGTGAGGGAAGGTCATGGGATGCGGCTTGTTTTGGTTAAATTAAACATTGATAACTTTATCTGGGTCTCATCCTGTTCCCGGGCCCTTGTCTTCTTCACTCCGACTAATTAATTAAAAGGCGGTGAAGGTCGTATTTCTCGAGGTTAATGCCAGAAACTACCGAGAGTAGGAGGTAGTGCGTAGTAACAACTTAATTACATGGAAGGGCTTGGAGGAATAATACCATTACGGTTTTGGGAATTGAGCTAGCATGAGGAAACTACGGTGCTAGGGGAAGTACACAATAGTGGCTTCTTTGCACGCAATAAGCAACATTGTAGTATAATTAGGACAATGTTTGCCACACGGGAGGCGAGAGTGAATGAGTCGGCAGGTGATGTGCGGCAGGGAAGTGCATCTGTTGCTGTGTCATCTGTGGCTACAGGAGACATCCAAAACCCTTTCGATTTCCTCCCAACAAGCGTCAACACCAACAATGACAAACAGTAAACAACGTTTGTCTATCTACGGCGAGAAACATGGGAGGCGTTTTACTTCACCAAAGTATTTGTTTGTGTGTGTGTGTGGGAGAGGGGAAGATGTTTTGACAAGAAAAGTGTGTGCTTTTCCTCAATGTCAAAACAAGCTTCCTCCTGCAATGGTCGCAAGTCTAAGCTTTTACTTTGACTCGCCAATGGCATCTGAGAAATGTTCCAACACTAAAAAAAAAAGGTATTTCAAAAGCTGTGAAAGGGGTGATAAAAAGGTTCTTTCACTACCACCGAAAATTTCTTTCCACGGTGGGTAAACACACACAGAAGATACTTTGGTGTACGGAGAAAATAAACACGGACTTAACAATATATGGAACCGTTTCTGTAAATGGAAATCAAAACACGTTTTTTTTTTGGTAGGAGAAGATAACGTGGACGTTACAGTAAATATTTTCATTTTTATTATTCCCACACAGCTGAGAAGGTGAAAAAGATCTTTTCCTATAATGGATTGTAATTTCACGAAGATCGAGGGAAGTTTGAAATTTTTTAAGCCAATACCAAACTGTTTTTTGCATTCCTATTCAATTTTGAGAGGAAATTTGTTTTTTTGGACAAGGAAAACTTCATTTTGAAAATGGAAAACACTGTCCTAGAAACTTCTCACGACCCACCGCCTATACATTTGTACTTCAAAGGTCAAACAAAAGGCATGGAGGCGTAATGTTGACATAACTTTGAATACTGCCATTTGCTTGAATTAAAGCAACTACGCCGGCATGATACTTTCCCCGTCTGAAGTTCGTACCCAATGAACCCTATGAACATGGTTCATTCCCTTAGAAGCCATCAAATGTGGGGGATTTCAAAAGAAAAGCTCACATAAAAGTAGCTAATATTCGTAGCACCGGCACAAGGTTTATGGCTTTAACAACCCCGCAATCACGATCCTTTTGGAAAGCCACCGGAGCTGCTGTTCGTCTCTCAACTTCCTTTATCTGTCAAATTAGCATGTTTCTCGCCTCCTCTATCCTCATTTATTCATTGGCTCCAATTTGAAATATGGGATTACGTCAGTGGCTCCAACCTCCACTGATTTTCATTTATGAAAAATTAAATTAAATCACCAAAATACAGGTGACGACCTTTTGTTGGTGATCACCTTTTGTTGCATAACTTACTCTGAGACGGGATATTTCTCCAAATCTCTGGCAATGCTTGAACATTTTAATCAAAGATTTATTCCAAAACGGAATGGTACTTCTATATTATATTTGAAATGTGAATGTGTCCTTCCACAAAGGATACCTCATTCTTTTTGTGTACAATAACTTGCTTTCACCGAGTTGCCTATCCCTCTATTTTGTTCAGGCTTATGACTATTCCTTCTGCGTCGGTGGATTGAATACATGGCTGTCTTTTCCACTTGTAGTTGATGTACAGGGTGCTAAGACACACTTGCCTCCTGCTTATCACTATGATGCGATAATGATACTAGTACTCAAGACATGTATTCCATGCAGAATTTTATTGCGGATCTAGAGAAAAAATTTCGTCCTGAGCGGACCAAATTGGCGTGGAAAAATCGCCATAACTTTGTGAATTATTGTTTGATCTGCACGAGAATGTTTTTCTTGGTTCCACAATAAAATTCTGCTCATAAAACACGATTATCCCGTTTACAGCCATTATGGGAACATAAAATGTTTGTTCCTAACGACGGAATAAAAAAGTCGATTTTGCTCAAACTTGAGATTTTTGAACTGCTTTTTAAAAAACTGCCATAACTTAGCAAATCTTGGTCGGATCGGGATGTAATTTTTTTTCTAGAGCCGCAATAAAATTTCTGCATGTAATACATTTCTTGAATACTCCTATCACTATCGCATCATAGCGCTAGGTGAGACAAATGTTTCTTGGCACCCTGTATGTGATTAAGGCTCAAAAAGGTATTTATAAATACAAACAAATTAATTATGCATTTATTAACATACCTATTATGTATCTACGTGTACGTAAACAAGCACATTCAACATCATATGATATCAAATAATAAGTAGGACGTTTTCACGTTATAACATAACCGAGCAACTCGGCAGTCTGAGACAGACTAAAGTCATAATCATAATTTTAAGCTATTTATACTCACAATAGCAATGCTGCTTATCATGGTAAGTCAAAATCATTGGTTAACAAATCAAAACACTTCAATTACAACCATCATAAGAAACATCGCTTCCATGCTACTCTGCGAAACTTCCCAGTCTATATACCTACATATGTATAGCTGATGGGGACAGAACTTGTACTCATTCCGTGTTCGGATTCAATCCTTTTTTTTCATCCGGAAAATTTTCCAGCAGGATCCTTGATTTAGAATGTCAAGCAAAGTAGCGTCCATGGCTAAAAAAGTACACTTTGGTGACTCTTCATTACACCCTCTTGTCTCACTAAGGAAATGAAATCTCGTGTTTCTGGATACTCCACAATCTAAATAGCCTTTTGTACTCCTCATTAAGACCTTGATCAATTTCTGTCCAAATAGTACGTGAAGTATCACGTGTTTATGGCATCCCCCATTACACCCTTACACTACAGATTTACTGATAGTGTATGCATATAAAAAAGAACCATTTAGTATTCACTGCGAACAACTTCTTTCTACTTCTATGTCGACTTTTTCTCCAAAGGAAACTGTGGAGAAAGTTCCTTGAAGGGAATGACAGGTCTTGTTACTATTACATGTAGTGCCGCGTTAAATTACCTGCTCAGAACTTTTTGACTTTCATCCTTGTATCATTGTCTTTCTCTGTCTCTCTCTCTCTGTCACTCGTATGGCCTCTCATCTACCCGCCATCAAATTTGTTGTTGCCTGGATCCGGGAAAGGTCGACGGAGATTACTCATTCGCACACCCTGGTTTTAGGGGGCTCTGCAAGGCCCATGAAAAAGGTAATGATCTCACATTCGCATTCCCTGGGGATTACATCTGCTCTCACAGACGGTGATTGGAGGGAGCACAGAGAGACTGTGAGAGAAAGGGAAAAGGGATAAAGAAGATCCTCTTCATTTTAAACGCTTTGATAGCGGAATTATTCCCTGCAATTATTCCCTTTTAGCTTCAGCCTAAACCTTGTTCGGAGTCAAACAAGAAAATGGGGACGAGTTTGGTTCCACCATAAAACCCAATATTATTGTGTATTTTAAAAACATTGTACACACACAGATAAGCGTTAAGGAACAAAATGTAATTCCAGCCTGTACAAGAAGGTATATAGGTAGTTTTGTTGTCTGCTATCACCCCTGTACTTTCCCCTGTACTATTTGTATGAGAAAACCATACGATTGGGGGGGGGGAGGAAGAATAGAAGGGGTGATCCCATATCATCTATGGGAGAGAGAAGAAGAGACTGTGGGACGAGTTTTTTTTTGGGGGGGGGGCAGGCCGGAGATCATTTTTCATCGTAAAAATAAAAGTGTTTGAAAACTGACGAAAGTTATTTATTGACATTGGGTGCTAACATGCCATGGTCTTGCTATATATCCATCCTTCCTCCTTTTTCGTCTCCTCTCATCTATTCCCCTTCTCCCCTCCTCACAATTTATCTCACATACTACAAGTAGTATATGCGGAGCAAGGGATCTTTCGTAACCCTCCACATGATCATTATTTCCCTTGACGCCTCGTCTTCTGGCTTACTCTCCAACGAGATAGAAAATACTTCCGACTTTTGTAAGAGAAAGAGAAGAGATATAGTATAAGAACTATGGGAAGGAAGAAACAATAAGGCTTAGATAATAAGAAAGAAATTTGATGTAAAAAAAAGATGGCATAAAATTTATGTGGGGAAAACTACAAACAGTGGAACCACGAGTCTACTAATACTTACTCTTTCTGCACTCCTATTTACTACTACTATGGGGCTACGACCTGTTATTATGCAGTCGTGCTAACAATAGCACATTTCCCTACTTTCTCCTTGCTATACTCCGTATAATCTTCCCCAATACTAGGTCCAAAAACCCCATGGTAATGGTAGTGGTACAAATTTCAAGAATGTAAATGACGTGAATGATGCTATCGACTATAGAATGAATTTTTCTCTTGGAACAGTGAGTGAGTGCAGTGTAATGTGCGTGTGTGAGGGATAGAGTCAAAGAGATAGTATGTTGGATGGTGCGGGGGAGAGAGAGAAAGTGAGTGGAAAGCATCCCTTACTAACAAAGATGTATGTGAGATGACCATTGAATCATCCATCTCAATTAGAGAGACTGCTCATACACGGAATAAAGAATGTACTTTCAAGATTCCATCAAACCAGATGTATGTGTTTACGAGACAGAAGGAGAAGCAGAAGAAGAGAGAGAGAGAGAAAGAGAGAAAGCAACCTTCTCCCTAAAGATATCTGAAGATTTCAGACGAAGGAGAAAAGATTCCGGAACATGTGAATAAGTTTTGGCCTGCAGCTGCAAATTTAGTAGTAGTAAGTTTGGCACAAAAAAAAGAAGAAGTTAGGAACTGGAGAGAGACAAAGTCCATGTTGGAAAACAGGAGAGGTGATGGACAAACGGAGTAGCAGAAGAGTCTGGTGAAATAAGGGAAGGAATGAAAGACAAGAGCGGGGAAAAGTCTAGAATCTAAAAAGTACCAAAACAGACAAAACTGGGTAAAACCGTGTTCAGATTTTCATTCTTGCTTTGCATTCTGCGTTCACTTCAAATTGCTTCCTCCGCGCTTTGCTATTTCAGGTTTATACTTTATACATTGCTAATTCATTTACAGCTCACCGATGGAGGCTGCGCAGAAATGAAAGGTCTTCCATGGAGCGGAAAAGGAATAAATATAACACAGAAAAACGTGAAATAATGATTTCAGATATTTTGACAGGTGAGAGAATACATTAAGTTAGTATTACTATCAAAATGTTTCCTCCTGACCTTTTGGAGAACATTGTAACCTACTTACTTATTTTATTCATAAGTACAAACAAAAAATTATTGTCAACATTTATTTTTATTTAATTCCCATGTTGACCTCCAAATGTAGGTATTCATCCATGGAATTGATTCATAAATACATTTGCTTCTCTAATATTTTATGCTCTGTATTATTTAATTATTAGAATATTTTATTTTGTTCAAATTAATATTTTGAGAGCTTTATTTCCTCATTTTTGTCGATAAATTGTAAATGGAGTCAACCAATTGTTCAGCTACACACGATTGAACTGATACAATTTGTACAAAAGCTGCAATTGAATAGACTCACTAATCACTGTCTACCTCCCGACAAAAGTAGAACTGGATCAACTTTCAAGAAAAGGAAGTTAGCTCGCGCAATTTGAGTGAAATGACTAGTACAACGTATGAGGTATGATCGGGACGGCAAACACAAAAGAGGAAATGAAATGAATTTGCGCGGGAAATTTTTCGCGAAAAGCAAAGTATAAGTATAAGCAGTATGTATTTCCCTTCATTTTATAGAAAGCTCAAAAGGAAAGTCTGAGCACGGGGTTTAAAACATGATGTCACGAAAATTATGAAAGAGAGAGGAAACATGTGACGAAGTACAAAGGAGAAATACAATAGAAAATACTGATACCGAGTATCAGAGGTGGAAGGCAAATCTAATTAAATAGAGTTAACTGAAAAGTCACTGACTAAGTACACATTTCCCCATTCTGAAGAAGTGAAAGCAGCAAAAATAGAAATTCATAGGATAAAGCAAGAGAAAATAAAAATTGGGGGACAATACTTGGATAGCAAAATAATATTAGAAAATTAAAATATGAGAAGTCTCTAAAGAGAAAGGAACTGCACAAAGTGAAATAACATTAAGGATGAGGACACATAAGTACAGGATAAAAGGAAATCCCGTCCCAATAAGTTTAGCATTCAAGTCTGTAGAGTAAATTCCTTCTTGGAATTGCCACGGACGCCATGTCCTTGTGCGTTTCTGCCAGGACTACAAATAACACGAATGTAACTGGACCGAATCCCTATCATGTGCCGTTGCGATTGAATATTTTAAAAGTTTTGAGAGATAAAAAAAAATAGAAGCATAGTAGTCGGGAAAGCGAGAGAGTAATATGAGCACATATTTGAGATCATGATTCAAGAGATAAGAAGATGGTTGTGAATCGTGCGTGTGGGCATTTTGGACGAGAGACAAGTGAAGGACACGGAGCTTGAATAATTCATCAAATGCCGAGCTCATCATTAAGTCCCATCCTTTGCTATTTGAGCGACTATTTCCCCTCCCTTCTCCCCCAACTAATATTCGCACATATTTCTCCAGAATTTCCTCTCATTCTCCATGTTGAAAGCAGAGAGGAGGGGAGGAGGAAAGTGGTCATAATAACAACTTTGTCCAAAAGGAAACTCATGAAATAAGTGGATTCTGGTCGTTTTTCTTTGCCAGCCCCTACAGACATGGTTCGATATAGCCACGCATTTACTCTTGTGTGTATAGGAGAATGCACACATACTTAGGAATTCTCAATGCGTCGACTTGCAATAATTATGAGACTGAAAATAATAAAGCCTCTTTTTTTATGTAGCCATCCCCTTTCAACGACCCATATGATTTATACAAGAAATGCACACACTAAGAATCACTTGGAGAATTCTTCGGTTGCGTAGATTCACTTTTATAGTACGCATTTACGCATTTAGATGGTCAGACGACTCAGTTTGGACCTGTAGCAAGTGCCGTAGTTGCATAGAAACTACGAACTTCTTTATCCTGTGAGTAAATAAATACTTACATATACCCATTATCCATATGGGACGAGCCAAAGAAAGAAAGAGAGAAAAGATGAAAGGAGGTATAAAGAAAGTGAAAGCGAGAAAAAAGGACGGAAGTGAAAGTACGAGGAAGAGTTTTCTTTAACTTGGCACCTTCCCTGGTGGGCATATGGGCAGTCCGAGTAGCCATTTTTGTATTTAAGCGTCGTCGTTCTTTATTTTCATGATAATATTGGAAGTAAATAGAAAAGAAGGAGTTGAGTGATGGGTAAAAATAATATTAGAGAACGAGTAAATTTTGTTACAACTTGGCATATATGAACGCTTGTACTTTCTCTTTCCCATATTACGATATCGTCGATGAAGAATCATATGTAATCATCTCCACCGAGCCCTTATTCACGAAGTAATTATCTCCAAAATATAACTCAAACCAAAAAACTTGAATACATTTTTCAAAACGAAGATTATGGGAATTTTCAATTAGGATTCTGTGTATAAATTAATTTTTTCCGTATTTTTTTACCACTACGGTCTTAGTGTCTACTGTGTAGAATTGCACGGACTTCAATCAAACAACCGACAATGCAACAATATTAGTCGCCAAAATATACACGATAATAATTTGTATTATACAAATTAATTTTCATTGTTAAATTGCTGGTTCTCTATACACGTTTGGTTCGAAATAATTCGACGCAATTTAGTTCAAAAAATTTTGCATCTGCAGTTTCACCCCCTTAGTTCTTGGAATTTTAAAATAAATATCTGCACTAATCTATGAAATCTAAAAAGCATTTATCGTAAGATTATATTGTACCTTCATGGAGGCACGTTACCCGTTAGCATCTGAAAATTAAGGAAAAACAATTTAAAAGGAGCGTATAAGCACGGTAGTTCATCCAAGGCCCAAGTGCATCCGTTCGATTTTTAATGGACTTGACTAGTTTACACACAGGCACAATGGAGATGATCACTTTGTGAATTAGCGCTCGGTGTAGATGTTTACATATGATACTTCACCCACGATATGTTCCCCTGTGTTCTTTGAATTGCCATACCCGACTTTTTTTTATTAATCCTGAACTCCCCATTGGAGTTACCTTAGAAATAACGTTTGATCATTTACTAATTAACGACTTGGCTAAAATACATACGAGAATACACAAAAGCTCCCTTTCTATTTCCTCATCCTTTTCTCTGGCGCGTCCATCTGCATACTACGCGCATGATGTGTATCCCAGACACTCTTTTTTTCTACTCTATTGAAGTGTATGCCTTTTAGTGTACTGTGATTCTCCCTTCCCCCCATCATCTCTGTCACCGTTGTCTTCATGTCCATGGAGTTCCCTCATGGTGTGAGGACAGAGCCTCTTCCTTCGGAGAAGTAGGTAAACAAGGGTAAATATGAAGACAACACGGGCATGAATTCTGGTGTACACATCCATGAGGACATGAAGCACGTAGTGGTACTAGAAAGTTTGCGATGCAGAAGAATGATTGAGACAAGCTTCCCTCCATCAAAAGGAAGAACAAGTGTGGATGGATTTTTTTTTTCATTTTTTTTTCACTGTGCTTTCATTTCTTCAATGCTCACTTCCTCTCTACTTTCCCCCGAATTTCCTCCCCTCCGCCTCCTCTCGCTGTCATTCTTTCCCCCCCCCCTTTTTTTTTCGTTAGTCACACTCTATAAAGGAAGCCCGTATCTTCCCATTACTATACTACTACTTCAGACAAGCGTGAACTTTTCTCATTTTGTGGTTCAGTGAATTTATTTTTCTCTTATATGTATATACACACATGTAATATATATTTTTGCAAATGCAAGCAGGAAAAGCTTCTCCAGACAGAGGTTATTTTATGTATGTGCATATGTGCATATGATTCTGACGAGTCTATGGATGTCATCATTTAATAAGATATTGCATATAGTGCAATGAATACTGAAAAAAAATCAGGTGTGGAGATCCTTTTGCTTTTCCGTCTCTCATTTTCCCTCTCTTTTTCTCCGTCGTCCTATTTCGCTTTCTCTCTGTCCTCTCTCTCTCTGTGTTCTTTCCGTCTATGCTTTCTCTCTGTCTATATTTTCTGTTTGTCTCTCTGTTTTACTCTTCCCGTCTCCCTCCTTTTTTCTCTGCCTTCCTCTCTCTCAATGTCAGCGTGATTGGTTATGCATATTATTTTTAATCGATACTATTACCTGAACCTGACGAAGCTCAGCTTGACCTTCATTTATAATTGAATGGACAATGTGCAAAAAATTTTATTAAAAGAAGTGCGTGTAATTTTCTTGTGTCCCTGTCTTCCTGTAGTGCTCAAAGGGGTTGAGGGCTAGCTACCAATACCGCGATCCTACTCTGCCCTTTCCCATGGGGTTTCTTTACATTTTTAATATTTGTCTGTGCATATGGAAATATGCAATGCTTGTATTCCTTCTCTCTCCAACATTTTTCCTGTATTCTCTTTCCTCCTTTACCACGGCATAGTTGATATACTTATTCTATAAATAACTCTGCTCTCTCTCTCTCTGTCTACTTTAATAACTTTTTCTATCCGTTTTATGATACTGTCATCTCATTCCTCACCACCACCAATTTTATGATTCTTCCTTTTATTTCTCTTTGGTCTGCGTGTCCTACTACCCTCTTCCTCCTCCGCTCTGCCTTTTATTGTACTTATGTATATGCTGAATTCCTTAATTCTGTCACATCTTTTTACGTGTCTCCTTGACATTTGCTATTTGATCTCAGTTTTTTCTCCGTCTCTTACCTTTCGCCTCATTAATTTCCTTACTTTTATACATATGTATATCTATAGTTAGAGTACATATTTCTCAATTTTTCTCACTTTCTTCCTTAGGTAATGTGAGTGGTTAAAACCTTATCTAACCCACTTTCCCACTGGGGTTATTGACATTCATGAGAGCTGGAATGACCCAAAGACAGTGGATGGAGTACAATATAGTTATAATATGCACCACCATGGATGGAAGCACCAACGTGGTGACAGAAGAAATCAAGTGATAGAAGAACTGGGCGTGCTTGGTTATATTAGAAAGTCTACAATTTCCTGCGGAAGTGCATTTCGTTGAAGATTAACCCGTGTTCTTTGACCGGAGCAAGTTTGTAGAGAGACGAAATTACAGAAGAGTAAGGGAGGGAGAGGAAGGAATCATGTCCTGTTGAACACATGTACAATTTTAACACTGATATGCCAAAACGGTTTCAGTCCATCACCTGCGTGAAGTGTGCTAAAAGTGCTGAAAGTAACGCGAGGTATTTGGATTTCTTCTACATTGCAGAAGGATACGTTATGTGCATAAGTTTTTTTGCAGCTCTTGTACAGTTTGTCAGAGTGAGCTTGAACCATTTTGTAACTATCCCCTGTGTATGGAAGTGTTTTTCTTATTTATCTCCGTCTTTTATACTTGGATGTTATCAATAGTTTTTTTTGTGGAACGAACTGTACTTTCCAGTATCATTAGTTAATAAGACTCAATCCGTTTCGTGCATTCGTGTTCATGTCGTCAGTTTTGGTTTTCACATTGCATGTATCTTGCATTGAACTCATTAGTTGATGCTCCCTTTGTGTATTTTTTCCCGTGTCTGTTGTTTGGTTTTACAAGCCTTTGTTTACTGCACTCCACCCAGTAATTTTGTTTTGGCTCATGCAATAACCTTGAACTTGGGTCTCCTTAAAAAATTCGTTTCACTTTTCGTTCCAGCTGCATGTGGCGGATGGGAGTATGTAATCGACAATCCATAAAGTTTGAAAATTCTATTGAATTTTAAGCACAATGCCTTAATACATGAGGAACTCACACAAGGTAAGATGGATGCACGCCTGTGTGAATTCGACAAGTTCCTATCAATGGAGCTCAGCTTACGTCACGAGAATAAAATTCACAATGCTTGCCCCAACAACTTTCTCCCTGCTTTTCCTTTCAGAGAGAGATTAGCCCCGAGTAATTTTATATTGTGTCAAGTTTTACAGGATTTTATCGTACGATTTCATGGTAAGGTGGTGGAAAGGGAATGGAGTTTGTCTAGAAGAAAAAAAAACTCCCAGAAAGGTAACAAAGGAATTCCCACGAAGCTTATCCTTGTCATCATTCCCGAGAAACTACGCGTGTAGGAAGATTTTATACTGTTATGGAGAAAAAAACGGGATTTACATGCATTAAACGGGAAACGATTGTTTTGTATGTGATTCACAGGAGAGATTAACTCCCACTATTATTCTTTACCTTTTCCGTCGCTCAAGTTTTTCATTAAAATCATGGCAAAGATCAAGGATGAAGTGAGGCTGAGGAGTCTCTTTACACATCATCAATTCTTCATTCATTTTCTGTGACTGTTGTCGCCTTGGGTTATACTCACAATATCGACTCAGTGGGGGAATATATTTTTTATGTATTTCCACTCCTTTTTTTTGTTTTAATATGAACTGCGGAGAATGAGTTGAAAGAAAAATAAATTGTTTCTATTCTTCTAAGACTTTCTAAGAAAGGGGAAGATTACAGTTTTTTTAAATAGTTTTTTTTGTCTCCTTGTCCGGTGATAAATGCCTGTCATTCGTGGGACATGCATTAAGTACGCTGTTGGAGATTAATTGAGGAGGATTTCTTTGTGTCAAAAGACTTGGAATACTATGGATGTATGTATATATGTATGATTTTTTTTCTTGCTGAACTCATTATGTGTCTGACTGATGATTTTTCTAGCTCTCTGCTTCTTCTCAGCTTTGACTTTCTCTTTTTCACCCTCCCGGCTCTTCTTTGTTTTTTTTTCTATCGTATAATTCCGCTTTCTTCTGCCTTCTGTGTTTACGCTTTCCTCGTATTCCTCATGCGTTGCATTTATTCTGTATTAAAAAGTAGTTCGCTGTCTCTTTCCTTTCCACTTTTTCTTGGAGGACTTCTTCAATTTATCTGTGTTTTCTCTTTTTAATTCTTAGGAACTTCTCTGTTTTAGACTTCCGTTCTCTTGTTCTTGGTATGTTCCACTTGACGTGATTTAAGACGTTTTTATTTACACACATTTCTATTTACCATTTTATTCCTCTAATGTCTCCTCTGGATTTTACTTTAACCCAATTCAATTCATGGTGTGAAATATTTGACTTACCTACCTTTCCACGTATCTTCTATAACGACCAAGTTCCAGGTTTTGTGCGCACTTTTGTTACCCCTTCTTCGATGAATTGACTTTCTTCCTCATCCTTTCCTCATTTCCTTCCTCTTTCCCTTTTTCTCCTAAGTTTATCCACATTCCGAAATTGTTCACGTACGTGCATAGGACTAGACGTTATTATTATTACATCTCTTTGCTTTGAAAAAGGGTCGGGAAGGACATACATAGACTTAAATAATGATTTCCCTCTTTTGGGTGACTCCCCACGGTTCAGAGGTTTCCCAGAATAATTTCAAATACTGGAATACTTTTTCTCACATTTCCCTATACTTTCTCCGTAATTTCTCTGTTTTGGCCGGGGAGGTTGAATCTCGTGTATTTTGGGATAAAATGGCAAAGATGAAAGCCATTTGCGCGGAAAAATCCGGCTCATGTCAAGTAATTTTCCTCTTGCTTTTCTTCACTTGCTTATGATTTTTTCGGTTCATACGTACGTATTCGTACATTCTTGATGACAGGAAAAGGGGCGCTGGATATTCATTTTGAATACATAAAATTACTAAACATTTCCCAAATTTTCCTTAAACATTTCTTGCTATTAGACGTAGACGTGAAAATGTGCATAGTCGTGTTTTCGTTTCCCAGGCTGTAATTTTTCCATACACTCATGTATGTACGTAATGATAGCGCGTTTATGTCACAGCGAATTTTTCCCTTGTTAATACCAAGGCCATAGGACATGTTCCGAAAACGAATTAATTTTCAAAGAAAATGTAGTCTGCAACAACTCCCAAGGATTTCTTTGTTATTGAGGTGATTCCGGTGAGGGTGATTGCCTCTTGAGACTACTAAAGCAGTGCAGCAGATGCAGTTGGAATGCGTTCTTTGGTCATCCATCAAGATACACAATTGAAGAGGAAAAACAGAAGGATTTTGTTGGGATAACGGCAGCACCGAAATGCTCTTTTTGTCTTTTATTGTCAGGGGAAACAACTTGTATGTAGATATTATGTAGGTATACGTATAGATACATAATGCACGAGCAAAAAATTCGTTTTGAATTAAATATACCCACACAAAAAACAAAGTGGATGCACTTTTTTTCAAGTTACAGTACCCCAATGCAACGTCATTGTTTAGACTGTTTATATGAACCATGAACGTGTGTTAACATTATGATCATATGACCGCAGTAATATGAGCAAAAGGGACAGCGGAGATTGAAACTGAAAATAAATAGAAAGTAAAAAGAAACATGGAAGTAGGCAGGAAGGACATGAAGGCGAAAATCCAGGGAGAGAAACTAATTGTGAGAGAAAGGGAGAAAAAGAGGCGGATACAGACAGGGAGAAAAGAGTGAAATGTAAGAGAAGAACAAAGGAAGAAATGAGAGAGAAAGGAAGATGGTTTGTGAAGGATCAACAGAGAGAAATATACATCTGAAAAGAGAAAGTTGTAGGTCACGAGATGAGAATAGATTCGGATTTAGTACTGGCCAGAGGGAAGTAAAAAATAAATGTACATATGTGTGCAGTAATCAACGAAGTAGTCCTCCGAAGGCTACACGCTTCACATTTCACAAAGTCAACAATGTTTTGTCTGTGCATATTTATTTTAACTAGTGAGTGAAAAAGTGTGCGTCATGATGTAAAATATTATTTGCACATGCAGCAGAAGATCAATGGGGCGGCTTGTGATGAGACCAAAAAAAGGTGCATATTTTTTCAAATTATTCGTCTATGATCGAAGAAAATGTGGATGTGCATACACACCAGTGGTAAAGCTCCCTCGGGATAGTAATAGTGGGCCGACGTGTAATTTAGAGTTCCCCGTGTAATGAGAAAAGTATGGTCTCTTTGAAGGGAAATTCCAGTGGTAATCACCAAAGGACGGCAAGAAGTTTTAATTCAGCTGTGACTGCACTATTTTACACTCTCCATCCCTCCATATATCTTGCTTTTGGTGTGTCTCCCACATGTGAAAGAGATGGAGACAAAATTTGAGAAGATTTAAGCCCTTCACAGTTACTTAATATTAGGAGAAACTTAACAATTCGCAGACTCTTTGCAGATATTAGTAATGCAGGAGTAAAAAATTATTCAGAGTAGCTGCATTATGAAAATTGCCTTCTCCTACCCGATGACATTTTCCCTGTTTTATTTCTATCGATTCTTTCGTTCTGCTGGAGACTTTGTGAGATGAAAATGTATTTCTGTGTGGATTCTATTTCACACTGGATTGGCACGTTGTTCTTCCTGTGCCTCATGTAACTTTCCTTGTCAATAGATCTGAAAGGCTTCTTGAAATTTTGTGTATAATATGACGTGTCTATTCTGTTTCCAAGAACTCCTCTCTGGCCCTCTAGGAAATGTAGAAGAAGAAGAAGAACTGAGAGAGATTAAAGGGAAAAGATTTTGATCTTGTTAGTACCTGGAATTGCTTTTATCTCTCACTTCCTTTCTCCTTTTGATCAAAAATCTTCTTGTTAGACACCTCCCACGTTATGTTATTCTTTTTTTTTCGTCCTCTCAAACTCCTATGTAATTCTGTAAGTATTTTTTAAGTGAACAAAATATCGGCAGTCTCACGTCAATCAGATGAGAGAGCTACAAAAAATGTACTTTACCTTTTGACGAAAAACTTTCTCATGCAAATCTAATATGAAATACGTAGAAACAAAGCGGATGTGACGCTGGAAGTGAAAAAAAAAAGATTTCTTGACTACGAGGAAGACTGTTTGATTTAAACGTGGAAAGGTTGCTTGGTATGTAGGTAGGTTTTTTGCCAGTTAAATAATGTTTCCTTCTAGGAAAACGGTTCGAGAAGGACCAGGAAAGCAGGAGGAACGAAAGGAAGGTGGGAGTTGGAATCCTGTGGAGATGAAATCTTGCTGTGAGGATATTATAGTACATACATACTTCGATCATATATAGATATATGCACTTCGAAATATCTTCATATTAAGAGCTTCACAGCGGTTTAAGACCATGTTTTTTCAAACATTATTTTATTAAGAGAAAAAGATATAAATAAAAAGAGTGAGGCGGGAGAGATACAGACCAAAAAGGGAGGTGGCAGGGAGAGAGGAAAAGAAGTGACAATTTGAACACTTCAGTCCCAAAACGACTCTCATCCACCTCGAAATGAAATGTGCGAAATCAAATGGGTCCTAAACATGTAACTCATGTTGCTGGCCTTGTGTGATTTTGAATGATATGTGTAGTTATGGTCAGTTTTTCATGGCATGAAGTCTACCAATTCGGATTTATAACAGGTTTTTGCTTGTGCTGTAAAATTTTCGAAAGCGGACTAAAACCGTTTTGAAACTATATCCTTCATATACTGCCTTTGAAAGGTCAGAGGAGGATGATTTCTTTACTTCTTTCTAAAGCAGCAAAATTTATCTTTTCATGCTACCTGCCTTTCAGCTATTGTGGGGGTTGTCACAGCTCTCCTCCTATACTCAATCTGCAAAACTTTTTTTTCTTTTTCTCGTCTTTGGCTTTCTTCACTGCATTTACTTTCTCTCTCTCTCTCTCTCTCTTACTTTCTATTTCTTGCTTTCCTTCTCTTGCTGTCTCTATTACTTTCTATTTCTTGCTTTCCTTCTCTCGCTGTCTCTATTACTTTCTATTTCTTGCTTTCCTTCTCTCGCTGTCTGTATTACTTTCTATTTCTCGCTTGCGTTATTTCTTTCTCTTGATTTATTTCCTTCCCTCGTGATTTCTCTCTTTTCTTTACATTTGCTCACATTTGCTCTTTCCCTTGCTTTCTGCTTCTTTTTTGTTCTGCTTCTTTCTACTTGAATTCCTTTTCTGTCCCTTGTTGTCTATAAAAACCTTATCCCACTTGTATCTCTTTCACTGCTTGCTTTCACAGCATCCGCATCCCAAGGGCTTTTGACGGTCTTTTGAAAAAAAAACTCCCGCAATACTAGCAGGTAACAGAGCTTACAAATGTGGATGCAGGGACATAAAATGACAGGTAAGAGTTGGAGGTCAGATAACAGGAAAAATATATTTGTATTACTGCCTATCATGACAAGCTCATGGCATTTCAGGGGAGACGTGTTGTTTCTGCATAAACTACTACAACACGTATTCACTGTCAACAAGGATCAGAAGACAATTTACTGAGATGTCTGTTATGGTTCAGAGCAGTACAATGTTTGTGAAAAAATAAGAATAACAGGTAGGGAAAAAGATGTGATGCATATGCCAGAAGTTGTACGGGGATTGGAAAAAGCTTTGACCCATTGTAGTAATTTTTTACCATTTCAGACTGTTTTATTGTCCTAATTTTGGCCACAACTACTACCTACTTTAGCAAGTCTCGCGCTTATCGCCACTGCTCCTGTACGCTTGTTTTATTGTGGCAAAATATTTTCTTTTGCATTCAGATGCGGAAGAAAATGCAAGTGAATTATTGGACGTTTTTATAAAATTTGTAGTTTGGACTGTAACAGGGGTCAAATGTTATTTTAGGTTGTCCATACATATATGTAAATATGTATGTATATAAGATCATACGCGGGAACGAGATATTTGTCAAGGGATTTTTTGACAACTTCATTTGTTGTGTTACAACAACATTGTATGCATATCAATTCTTTGATAATGCCCTGCTGGCTGTTTATACTAGTTCTACATTTGCTATTTTTACTCCGGATCCTGATACATGATACATAAAATGTCTTCATGAGTTTGACCTTTTACTTTTCCCTAAGTAAATGTGAACTCAAATGTGACTTTGATATCGTCCTTGACGTTTTGGTATGGACATTATGTATTTATTCCCATTTCAGCCCATGTCCGTACATTCGGGGGTATTTATTCCTGTTTTGTTATTATTTTCTTCTTATGTACCTTTTCCAATCCTCGGGCACTGCCTGCAACTGTAGCCCTTTGGCAAAGCTCCCTAATTCCTTATTTCTCCGTCTCTACACACACAAGTTCTTTGACCAGCTTTTTCCCCACTTCGAACTGAATGAGTTGAATCGTGAGATCAATTACGGGTGGAATTTCCCCCTTTTTTTTCGGGAGCTAATGGCCACCATACCATGCGGTAATTGGGTAACGACCATTATTCAGCTTGTTACTGTTCTCTCCCTTTGAGTGCTGTCAACATTACATACAAACACAGTTCCTATATCTATTGATAGGGATCTAAAACCTTTCCAAACCTTCCCTTCTTGTTGAGTTCCTGAAATACGTTACTAAATAATATACATAGATTGCTTGTTTTTTTATCAAGAAATACGATGCTGTCGTCTTTAATTGCAATTAACTCGAGTCATAATTATACCTTTCCATGCCTGTGCAATATGGCTTGTTCTACCAATGAAGCCGGACATCCGTCAAAGCACCCAGGAATTCTCCGGAAGCCCTGAAGGTAGGAAGAGACCAGAGGAATAAGCATTCATCCATAGCTACCAATAAGTACGAGATAATTAAGTTTTGCGAAATGTTTTCAACAATTTGCCAGTAATCAGACAATATTATGAATCGGACATGAAAAGGATGCTGCATGCTAGATACAAAACTTTGTAAGTTGGTATTCAACGCCTATCTGCAAGGGTCCATTGCACACGCTGTTTTTAGATTTCCTGTTCCTCCGTTATCAAATTAATGGAACTCCCGGGTTTATTTATGTGAGAGAAAAAAGGACCACAATGCCCCACGCGCAAGGACATTAAAAAAGGAGCAAGTAAACTCAGTTTTCAACCACGTGGATCTCTTGTGAGTGAGGGTAATGTCTGAAACTGAACAGTATAAAAGGTCAAAGAAAATTCCAAGAATTATGAGGAGAAAAAAACTATCAAAGTGGGCTGGAATTGGTAGAGGGAGAATGAGGGATGATAGCTGCAGAAGAAAAAGAGTGGAACATACAGCTAATGGATTATTTTAGAATACTTAATGCTTGGCGGTACAAATGAGGAGTGAATTAGGACCGGGAAATATTGGGAAGAGCGAGAAAGAAGACATTGCATATTCAAGCATAATAGAATATAAAGACAGAGGCAGAGAGAGAGAGAGACCATTTTGGCTTGATTCCTCATCCAACAATGCTTTGCGTATATGTATGTATATACATACATGCTTACAGTCACTTAAAAAGCATTAGGGGAAATAATGCATGAGAAGAGTGTGTATGGAGAGACAAAAGAAATTGACACAGAAAAACGTAATGCTGTGAGTTAAGATGTAGTCTTAAGTCGCTTTCACCATGAAAATCAATGCTCCATCCTACTCCTGCAGAAGGCTGATAGACAAATGGGAATGCATTGAGAAAAATACTGTAATGACATTTACCCCTTCATCAACTCCTTATGTGACAATCTAATTACGGAAATCAACTTAGCGCTCCCTTCGTTTCCATAGCAAGAAGGTATCTTCAAATGGTGAGTGTATAAAGGTCGTTAATGCTGGAGTATACATTACTATGCCTTCTCAAGCTAAAATATACAGATTTTTTTTTAAAGGCGCATTTTTTTCGCAGATAGTGCGTACACAATGTTAATTTTTTTAGCATTAACTTATCGTTAATTCTAAAGCCAGAACAGAGTATGTCAGCATTCCGTCCCCCCTTTAGTATACACAGGATGATGCGTCGCTTAGTAAACATCGTTAATGTAATAGACCATTCGAAATTTGGAACTTGAACGTGACTTGACTCCCCTGGTGTTGCGTGACTGCATTAACATTCTTTCCAAAGTTTTTAAAAATGAATAGCTCTTCTTTCCTCTAGCTAAGCATCTGGTGCTAACAATCCTTCTTTATTTACAAATTGTTGGTCCATGGTTTTTCAATTCCCACGAATTGGGAGGGAATTTAATAAAGTCTTGCAAAAATAGTTATATTTACGAGCACGTGCTATATTTCCAAGTTATAGTTATAGCTACTTATATCCTAAGCAAATAAAAATAGTATAAGACAGTCGTGCACCAAACAAACAGTGTTTGAGAGAAATTGCAGGGATCAAAAGAGGTGACAGTGACTCCATTCCGTACAGCCGACTCAAAGCTTCAAAAAGAACGGTGAATGTTTTGAAATGGAAAAAGGAGAAATAAATAAAAGATGATATGTTTGAATGTGACGAGGAGAAATAGTGACCATTAGTGGAAAAACGAGCCACATAATACTGTCATGCGTCTTGGTTTTGTTTGTTTGTTTGTCTTGTTTTGAAAAGGACTTCACGACAGTGAAATGTGTTTTGGGTGTACGATTAGAGAACATCAGAAGAAAGTTGAAAGCAAGGGGGGATAGTAGACTCTTTTTGAGGGAAATTTGAAAGGAATACACAAAAATAATTCAATGAGTGAAATTGAACAAAATACACACATACGATATAAATGAAGGAATAGACTGTGTAAACGAGAGAAAGAGAGAAAATACTGAAAGAGAGCGGAAGGAAATGGACTGGAAAGGAGAAAGCAAAGTTCTAACACGAATAAGTCAGGAGGAGAACGGACACGTAAGGGAACCAATATAGGGGAAATGAGGTACAAATGAAAATCCGGAGAAAGGACAAAACCAAAATAAAAACCATCCGCGCCATGACAATTGTATGAGCGAAGCAAAAGGCTGCACAGTGTTTTGTGGGACCACCTAAATCCTACTGCCATATTTGATAAGCAAATGCGAATAAAATACTTTCACTGAATTCAGTGTATCATTATGTGTCAAGGGATTTAGTACCTCTTCAGAATATTTTTGGATTCAGGTAAAAAAAACTGAGTAAAATCAGTTATTTTAGACATTTTGTACTTTTCAATAAAAGTCCGAATACGAATGTGCTAAATGCTTTATTTTGTGTGACTATGATGCATATGGGATTTGTAAGGTATGCAAGATCTAAAATATTTTTCCAAGATCGGTATTAGAAAAGAAGTCATCGCAAGTGGACAGATGAAAGGGAGACGTGATCAGGGCGCAGTTTTCATGTATAATGCAGGAGTAAGGGAAATTCTTTTCGTGATTACTGGGAATATTTTTAGAACTAAAACAAAAATTGCATCCTGATGGCTATTGAAGAAGAAGCTATCACACGGGAAGATGTGTGCGGATTCCAGCAGATCTCATCATTTGTACACTCGCGTCGCTCAAAAAAGGAAAGAGAAAGTTAGACCACTCGAAAGATGAAACATGAGCCAAGAGGAAGTTAGATAAAGGGAAATAAGAGTGTATATACGAGTGGTATGAAGCAATCCAACTCCATAAAAACGACCAAAACATATTGTGGAACAGGTAGTGGTATAAAAGTGTGTGTAAACGCTTGAACATTAAAGAGAGTGTGGGAGAGAGACATAAGCATGAGACAAAATGGTCCTCCAGCTGTCCATACGTACTGATGCACATACCAAAACAACGGTTATAACATACATCGAATGAGGTTTCGCTTATGGAAAGCTTCCAAATCATAAATAGACACAAAATACCCATTAAATGTTACTTTCAATGACGGTTTCCTTCTTGTTCCTCAAATCTCTGTCCTTCCTTCCCCATTTTTTTTGTCTCCTTTTATACAACCCTTGTTTTGGCTTGAACCATCTCTTTGCACAGGAAGTCCCCACTGATGCCATGCTACAAATCAGTTGATGTACGTTTTTATCCGTATGCATTATACCGTATAATACTAGTGAAAGGAACAAAGGAAGAAAGTGTAAGGAGGGAGCAAAGCCACTGAAGAAAAGCAAGGGGATGATTTTTTTTTCATTTTGCGATCAGACTTCAAATGCTTCTAGAATTCTAAAGCTACTTTCTTCTTTTTTCCCCTCTTGACGTCTTTCCTCTCTTTTCAGCTTTAAAATCCAAATGAAAGGAATCCAAGTCAGACGTGTGTGGTTGTAACATCAAACAAGTATGTCTTTCTTTTTCTATGTACGATAAAGCATCATCTCCGCCCTTACATGTGAGTATATAGATACATTTCTGTTCAAATACTTCTTCCTCTTTTTTTTTTATATCAAGGACTGCAGTTCTTCCTTCTCCTTTCTTGATCTTCAAAAAAAAAATTAAAAGTCTCCCAACAAGGTCTTGTCCATTGCTTACCTCTTCCACATCCCCTGGAAACAGACAGAGGCCTGGATTATGGGAAATTGATCTCTTTTGGGGGGAAATCGCGGGAACGTCCATCAACATTTTCTGTATTGACACATCACTTGCTCCGCAAGCTTTTTTTTTTGTATGTTGAGCGAAGCGGTACCTAAGCATTTTGTGATGTTCATGTGACTCCCCTATCATTCCTTTTGGTCTGAATCCTTTCTAGGCGATTAGGAAGGTACACATGTGTGTGATAGCCCACAGATACCTTATTTACTTTCCCTTTTATTACTTATGTGTAATTGCTTCCCAATTTGGACTTTTATAATTCAGATTATTTAAATGTGCTATCTTTCCGAAATAATTCTTTACACTATACGAACATATTATTTCTACTCCACAAAAGATCCGACGCCTACTGCATTTTCTATGGTCTATAGTCTATGGAAATACCTATAATTAGATAAATGAAGTCTTGGTAGTGAAAATTCGCTTTTGTTTCTACGTAATATGTAATTACACCGAGAAATTGTCTAGTAAATTTCCACGAAAACCTGCCTGTTGAGCCAATGTTTTACTGCAGGCTAACAACCAACAAATTCTATTTTGTGCCACGTCGTGGTAAGTTGCAGGATCTGGTCCTAATAAATTATTATCATTTACCATGAAGATCGGCTCTGATATAGGTTTGCTAGTTTGAAGAAAAGCATTGAACATTTACTGATTCCTGATGATCTAAATCGAGATGCACGGTAAGCCCTTGGAAGTTAGAGCTATAGCCAGTAGGAGAAAGAATAGACTGGGTGACACCCACCAGCAGGGCTAAAATGATACTTAAGCTGCTGTAATTACATATGTAGCCGCGTAGCCCTCATAGACGCTGCCTCAGGCGTGGCTGTTCACAAGTAATATATGCTGTATATCTCCAAAAGATAATCTTGTTAGGAATTTTGATCTATGTTCTGTGAATAGTTGAACCCCCTATTAATTTATAAGCTGGTTCTGCGTATGTTTTTTGGAAAAAACAGAAATTTATTGTCATAACATATTCTCAGTTTGTCCTAATAATAATAAATTCTGTCGTCGTTGTGCAATTTTTCTTATTTGGTGGCAAGTGGATCTTAAGTGGATGCAAAAATGAATAATTCCATCTTGTGGAAGATTCAGTGCTTTTTAGGGTGACGTTTAACTAATAAACCAGGGCTTTGGACTTTCTCTCACATTTCAGTGAAAATTCTTGGGAAGTATTCTGATAAGAAGGAACATGCAGTTTTTGTGTTATTTTTTGGACATGTTCTTTATAGATTTCATTTGTTTGAATTTCTTTTTGGGATTAAATTACATGAGTTTCTTGTCTATTTGTGATTCTTATGTGAACTTGATCTATGAACGTTCCTTACGTTTTATGGTTACTACTCTTCCTTGTTTCGAATAGGAATGAACGCATGCAGCAATATTTTTCCGTGTTCAATTTCAATCCCAGCGTGAACTGTACATATTGAATTATTGAAATCACCTAAGAACTCCCGAAAATACTGTTAAGTTTAGCAATTACTCTTAGGACAACGAGCGAAGACTTGCAAAAATTACTTTAAACGACATATCCTTAAATAAATAAAAGGTTTTTCCGTAAGGACCTCAATTGGGCCCAGTAACCTTAAAAGTTAAGGATCCTAAATGTGATCCAAGATATGAGACAACAATGGCAATCAACTCCCTTTTGTATGTAGGTACAATGCTCATCCTTTTAAAATTACAAAATTGTGCACATACATAAATTTTGTACAAGGCCGAGCGTTTTTTAATTTTTTATTTCATCCCGTTGAACGGCAGACAATGTTTACAACATCTTCAGTGAAGTTCAGCAGCTAAATTGGAATTCCAAAAATTTACCAACCATGAAACGTGCCTCTTCGACTATGATGCATATCTCAACATTTTCTATTTCCCTTAGTTTTTCCTAGAAATCTACTCTACCATACTCTTCATTCAACGATATTCCCCTCTCTTATTCCTCCCTGAAAACAATTTAATTTCGAAATTCAATTAGCTTCTTTCGTAGCTATTCGTTTCCATTGGACTCATCCAGTTTGTTTGAAGATCGCTGAAATTCTAGAGGATTGCCTTTGTCCCATAGAAATTCCTTCCAAAATTCACTCTTCCGAAGTGTAGTTACAATCGTGGCAATACTGTCACCGTAATGATAGGACGGGTAGTAACCAGAGCCTCAGCGGGAGTAGAAGTAGCAGTTTGTCTTCATTTGAATTCAGACCTCATTGTTCAATAGCGTATTCAAACCGGGATGTGAATGGATAATGTAAATAAATTACCAGTGAACTGTATGTACCCGGCTTGGAAGAGTGCTACAAGTACTTGTTGACGACGACGACAATCTTGTTGATTTTGAGTAGGACAAGGAATCAAGTGTAATCCTATTATTAACTTTTTACAAAAGATCTCACTATCTGCCTCACGCTCTCTCTCTCGCCTCGCTTGTTCTGTCTCCCTCTCGCTTTCTCTTTTCTTTCGCCAACCCTTTCCACCTTTCTCTTTGCCTTCCTTATTCCATTAGTCACACATGTAACATGGAGGAGACGATGAGGAGCTTTGTCAATGCGCGTCTACGCGATGGTAACGCGCAGTGCTTCTCATCTTTGAACCTCTTCCCTGGGTAAGTCTCATCGTGAAATTTAATTTCCAGCACAAGCGAATGAATTCAAAAGGAATGATTTAAAAATGTGTTTACACATTGCTCCCCGTACCTCATATTCATTTTCCGATTTTCATTTTCCCTCACCCAGCCTTTAATATATTTATTTCCTATCCGTTCAAGAGCTCCCTCTACAATGTATTGATGCTTTACAAACGTTTTATGAGTTATTTATACGCTAACGAATATGGAGATGGGATTCGAAATGATCTTGATTAGTCTTGATTCAATACTAGTGCTGGTTGGGGGCTCTACTTCCTGAAATAAAATTTTTACAGAGACAGTAGTGCATTTTTCAAAATTTCTATGCAAAGGAATACAATTTTATCTATGTAAGAGAATTTTATAAATAAAACTTTCCTGGTACTGAGCCTTATCATGGATGCAAAAATCTTGAAATTCATATGAAATTGTGAGTAAAATGAAACATGTGTGCGATCCTCCAAATGAAACTGCGCCTCAAATCTGGCGTCAATTGCAAGTTCATTTTCCATCAATTAATGCTATAGGCAGAAAACGTGTGCAAAAAGGGAAAGGTGAAAAAATGATTTACTGGGGGGGGATCTACTGTTAATAGTAGGTTCATCTCCCTATGCTCTTATCCCCATGAGGAATATTTATTGATGCTACATTCCATGAAATACGTGTGTGTGTGTGGGATGAGGAGCAAAGGAATTAATTAGCAGAAAACGTACAGGGGGAAAGTGATTGCTCCAATTATTGTATATGGGCCATGAATATCTCGTTAATTAGCACGCATGGTAATTTGTTCTTTGAAAATTAGCTTCGATTTCTCATATATACACTCCTTGTATGAAAGGAGGAGAGCGGCGGAAGAATTAACTGAAAGTAGAACAGTTGTGCCTGAGCACCCGGTTAACCTCCATGCTTTGCCCCTATTACATATTTACCTTCCACATCATCCTTATCATTTGAATGTGTTATACTACCAGATTTTATGGAGGCAAGTTCCCGTCCTTTGAAATCTTCATATACAAGGAGAGAGAAAGGTGATGAAAAAATCAAGAGAAACGAGTGGACAAATTCTGTAAAGAGAAAATAGAGGAACATTTACCAACGAACAAACAAAGGTAGGAGATCAAGAGAAAGTGATGAAGGGACGCATACAAAAGAAAGTGAGAAATCCAAATAAAATAAGGTAGACAATCAGGAGAGAGAGAGACACATAGCACAGATATAATTAAGGGTAATGAAAGGGGCAAAGAAACAAGATATCAAAAGTCAACAGAAAACAAGGATAAAGAGAAAGCGTACAGAAAAACAAGACAAAGAGAACGCCGAAGAATCTACAACAAAGGGAGAACCTACAGATAACTAATATAAAGAGGAAGTCTAGAGAAAACTCGGACAAATAGAAAACATTTAAGGTTGGAAAGCGAGATGACTATTCCGAAGCTGAACAGGGAGCGACAAAATCAGGAAGGAGATACGAATGAGATACAAGAAGAAAGTAAAAAAAAGAGATAAAAGAGATAAAAGAAGAGAAAGTGACAAAATTAGGGAGAAAATAGCACTTACATTATAGATCTTGCGTAAAGCCTGTCCCAAATAACAAATAATTCATCACAACCTAAAGCGGGATAAACAGAGAGTTCGACAGTCACAAAGCATGTTTATGTCGGGTGTAATTATCCCCCCAAGATAAAAGGCATTATCATCCTCGAATGACACTTGAAGTCTCTAAAAATTATAAATACACATTTACCCAATCCCGAAGCACCACCAAGCCGCGGGATAAAATCTTTGGTTTATTCCTTGATTCTATATGAAAAAGGACGAACGATGTATGTACATGCACCCCTGAAGCAACCACATAATTCCCCGCGACACTGAAATGATTTCTCGGGAAAGTATGTACTTTTCTCTCATACATTTAAGGTATATGCTTTGATTGGCATTCCAAATCGCGTGACGTTATTAATAAATTCCTCTTTATTGCCTCAGTATAGTGTAATATGTACCAAGAGAAGCTCGACGGGTGCTTCCAGGATTGTTTTCCTTCTACATCAGTGTTCAAAAAGCTGGGTCTTTGGTATTTGTATTATGTCCCCTGAGGCCTTCAAGAACGGATTCCCACTGGTGAGGCTTGAAGAGGCTTAAAAACTCTATTTTCATACATTGCAACATGGACATTTAATTAAACTAGTATGATGGGAGACATTTTCAATTTTCCGTTTGAGCATATTTACTACTGAAGTTTTTTTTTACTACTGAAGTAGCTGATGCAAAATGTCATTAGATTTTTCTCTCAACTTCTATCCAGAATACTTGTGATTTTTGACTCTAATACAGAAGAGGATTTCAAAAAAAGATTGTTATGAGCCTTTGCATAACGCTTCATATCAATATGCTTTCTTGTATAACCTTGTAATTCTTTGATGAAACAAATACTGTACCTGCCTTTTCCCTGGATTTTTTTCTGTTCCCTTTCTAGGAAAGATTTCTGAACAAAAACAAATGTGTAAACAGAACATTCTCTCGCTCTCCTGTCTTGCTTACGCAACGGAATTACTCAAATGTTTAGCAGAAAAAAACTTGTTATAACTTTCTCTTCTACTCATGCGACAGCTTATTATAAGTCCATGTGCATAATATTCCCTTGTGTGTGCTAAAAAAAATCGGCGGTATTTCAAAGCTTTCTACATGCAATGTCGAACGCATTTTTATTGGAAGATAAGCACATAGATGCTGATGTGTTCTATTGAAACTCTTGTCTGTATAAATGCTTGTTCGACTGGAAGAATATTTCCTTCTACCTTCCCCAACATGAATCAAACCACTAGCTGGTGGTTTTGCTCATTAATTGCTGATTGCCATGTTAGAGGTAGTGTCGACATTTTTTTCCTTTAATTGTCATGACCAAAGAAGGGGAAAGTTTAGTTGTGGTAAAAGAGGAGAAATTATTAGAAAAAAAGAACAGGAAAATGAAGTATGGAGCGAGAGGATTCCAATCACACTTTAACTTTTCCATCTGGTGCATGAGAAAATGGAAGGGATTTGTCTAGGCGTGAGAAAAAGCTTCAAGGAAGATATAAATTCCTCCTTTTTTTTGTTGTGAGAAAACGTCTATATTGACGGAAGCGGCATAATTTTCTCCGGGAGAAAAAGTATACTAACCAAGAGAGAGGTGAAAGTTGTTTGTTTACTTTGAATATAACATTTTGAATCGACGGTGAAAGTCTCAGGGATTTGATTACACATACTTCTTCCTTTCATGCATCCCCCCACCACAATTTCACCCTGCAACCAAATTCAATGAATATATCGTTTCAAATTAACAGTACCGTAATAATAATATTTTCATACTCATCACAGTGCACGGAAATATTCCATTATTGTCCTCCTTTCGTCGTCGAGTACATTCAATTCAATTCACCTTATGATACTACCATGTTTCACATGAAGGTTACAGAAACAGAACCAAGCAAGTACCATATTTTTGAAAATTCTCCTTAAAAACACTCTATTACTGTACATTACGGCTTTACTCTGTCCCCGTATCAGTTAGAAGTCTTTGGAAATGTAAAAAAATTTGAACAACAAAAAAAGGTTTTTTTATAAAGAATGCTCATGCACCCGTCTTTTATTGCCCCAGTAAAATTCCTTTTCTTGAACTTGTTTGATTTTGCTTCTAAAGCTCTCAAATGTATGCAAGCAAAGGAAGAAAAAGATCCCGAAAATTCCCCCCGCACCCAAGGAAATGAGTTTAAACCGCCAGGCATAAGTTTTGTGTTCCACTCTACTACCTACGTATTGTTTCAGGCAAAATTCTAACGGTTTCCCCGCCCCTCAAACGTATCATCTCACTTGGCAGAGTTACAAGAGGGAGTGATAGTATACTGGATGTATGTGAGTGTGAGAACGGAAATCCTGGTGAGAATCTTTCGGGGCACACACAACTTCCTCTCTTGTGTATGCATGGATGCTGCTCAAACAAATAAAAGTAAAAAAGACACAGTACCACAAGGGACTCCTTTTTATACCGAATGTGGGAGTTTTATGCCTGGCGAGGGAAGATAGAAAGCGAGAGAGAGAGAGAGAGAAAGAGCAAGGGAAAGATACCATGTCAATATTTGGGTGTTTCCTTTCCCAGATGCTATTGTCTTAGGTCGGGTAAAGTTTAGATTTTTTTCTTGCGATTGTATGTTTTATGTACGTATGTATGTACTTAAAGTAAATAATTACACAAAATTCTATTTCTGAATAAAATGTTTCATATTCTTTGATACAAAAAATTGCAACATCAATGTTGGTCCTCCAAAATTTACCGTTTCAGTACTGGACTAGATTTATTGTGATTCAAAATCATGTGTAAAATCTAGAATATTTGAGTTTTGCAAGAAATGTTGACAATATGGAATAAATAAACGGAATTCTCAGAATTTAAAGGGGAAGCAAAATAATTAGAAAACATTAATTTGTGCCTATTACTAAGTCATGAAAGTTGGGGTGAAGCACACTTACGGGAAATGTACGCTCGAATTTGATGAATTTTCTCCACGAGTCCATAGAAAGCAACCATTTTTTCCCTGCTTCAGGTTATTTCATGTGTAATCTTTCCCGGAATTATTTACTAATTTAGTAATTTGGGCTTTTTCCGGTCCAAATTTCCAACTTGTACACTTCATAACATTACTTATGTACGTATTTACATCTACAGCCATTTGATTTGCTCTACATTCTCTCTGGGGAAGTGCTCTTCAATGCATATGCTTCTCTGGTTGTGAACTATTCTAATGTGTACCCGCTCCCATGCAATGTCTCATGTACCTATACATACACTCCGTTTTTTATAATGAAATTACTTTTTCAGACTTTTAGATTAAAGAATAACAGCGTCACTGGAGTGGGACCAAATTACAGTGGAAATTGGAGTTTTTTCTATTCGCTCCTTCCTTCTTTTGAAAAAGTTGTTTTCTCCCCGTCTATGTATTCCTTTAACTCTAACTTTAAAAAATGGCTCCTGCCCTACAGGGTAATCTTTCCAAGGTTCCGCCATCCGACGTATCTACTTCAATAATTATATGAGACATGCTCGTGTAATTCCTCTGTAAGTGCAGAGGCCTTGTATTGTACTATAAAGGAATATTAATGGCTCAAAAATATTACTTTACATAAGATTGTATATTAAAATGACACCCAAAATCCTTAGGAAAAATTGCAATCATATAATTTATTCAGAATCAAAGGGTTAGGGGAAATTCTGGTCGCGGCAACTTCATCCAGCCAAAGCCACGTCTGAGTAACTCAGACCGTTAAGCAACGATTAACTATTCTTAATACAGCAAGCAACAACTAGCAACAAAGCACACAGGAAGTCACATCGCACAATATAAAAGCACTTGTATGTATGCATGTATTTATGTATGAATTTATGTATGTATTTAGGGGTCCAATGTCCATCAATTAATTAGTTTAATTGATTTCCACCGGAAGAGCTCAGGTCTAATGACCTATTGCCCGTTTCCCCGTAGGTTGACTAATCTAGACAACGTTACTATTGCTGCCGCCACCGTCCAGTGGCATTGATATAAGCCAAGCCAATAGACTGAGCGGCTAATATAAGCACTTACTTCATACATATAATACATATACATATACTATACTACATACATCATTTACGAGATATTATTATTATTAGCATACACCATTTCAATAATCAAACAGTCGATTAATACAAAATCCAATTATACCCCTAGCACTAGCAGCACAGCAACAATGTTTTTATCGTTACAGTATATGTCCAGTATTGCCAAAACACATCGTAGGATGTATAATCCTATACATTTGTCAAGAGAAATAGACCATTGCATCAAGTACACTGTCAAAAATGGTGTATTTCTTCAACTAGAAAAACCTGTAAAATTGAAAAAAACGAAAATAAATAAAGAGCTACCCGGAATTCTACTGCTACAAAGAAATGTGTCAAAAAATGGTCACAGTAGAGCAAAATGTATTTAAGAACCATTTAAGTTTCCATTTGGCACCATATCTTCCCATGTGAAGGCGAGATTTAAGTCCGAAATGCTTGAAAAGATCGAAAATACAAGAAAAAAACTGGCCAAAATACCAAAATACATATGTATGCTCTAAAATGCGTTATTTTTACATAGTAATGAATACTTAAAAAAACACTTCCGATAACCGCCCAAAATAGACAGGCAAATCCGGGTGTAGGTGGGTAATTTCGTGGAAAGTTTAATTTTAAGAAATCTGTAGACGTGAACCAATTTCAACCGGCAGTCTCTTACATGCATAGTAAACGGTTGTGTCAAGAATGGCTTGGAAGAACATGAGTTCACACCAATTAATGTCTTATCCAATCAGTGCATGAGGACAAGCAAAGACGACAACGGGAACATGTGTATACATAATAATCGTCTAATAAAGTGTGAGAATATTGCAGCTTCCGGAGAAATTTACAAAGCTCATTCCTGAGCTGTCACACTCCCACCTCGGCACACTTTCCCCCCTAACCATCACGTGCCTATCTTGGGAAAAGAGGGAGAGACAGAGAGACAGATGAAGGATAGATGAGATATGTTCCTTGAAACTTCGCATGATCAAATCCTTCAAAAGGACATCCACTCTGAGCGTGCTGTTGCCACCCAACCTTGAAACAGCTCCTTCTCTTCCAATTACTACTACGCTATAATACCGCTACCACCATCACTGACGACACCCCGTAAACATGACACCTGGCATGAGTCGCATGAGCCCTATACGTTACCATACAAACCGCAACAGGCATAAGTAACATGTTGTAAATGCCTCCCTCAACGCTGACAAACCTGAATCAGAGAAGGAGACGTAAAGTTTCCTTGAGTGGATGGAGATTTTCTATGGATTAAGGAGAGGAGAAAGTAAAGTGGGGGAGGAAAAGAAACATTTTGTGCCTAGGAAAACATGTTCCTTATGTATTTATGCATGTACCTACACATCCTTTCTATCAAAGTCCATGGATATACATAGCTTTTGTATCAAATTGCATGGATATACTTACGCGGTTATAAAGCACTCTCCAGCATCAGAATGGATGGCACTTTGTATACACATACATATATATATATACATATGTACATTGTAGAAGTTCCTACCTCCACCAATTCCCCGGCTCTCCACACGTCTCTTCTGCACGGACTGAAGTTACTTTGTTCGACCACAAAAGCTTCAGTTAATTCCTCCTGATGAACAGAATTATTTGCTCAATCAAAATGGACAAAAGCTTCTAAGAGAACGAGGAGGAAGGTTTCGATTTGGAACGTCAAAGTAAATTGGACAAAGAAAAAACAAGGGGCTTCCCTCCAATTGGAATTAGCAAAAGAGTGAAGTGCCATATACATATGTATAATACATTCATAGATACATACGTAGGTGTGTTACATACCCAAGTACATGTATAGAGCTTATAACCACGGAGGAGGAAAAAAAGAATGCAGAAGGAAGAAACAACAGAATGGAGATGAAGAAGAACAAGGCAAAGGGGATATTTTACATCGACCTATAAACTTCACTTCAAATGCAACTCCCACGCGTTAGTAATACTTCCTACGTTGCTACACATTTCCAAATCCTTACCGGACTGTGTAGTAAAGTAAAAGTATTTCCAATTTACAATTAGACCCACTCTTTTTTACGATTATTTCCTTCAATGTGACACATTTCAGGATGGAACAGAGAACTAGGTAGTACATACATATGGGAGGGGGTGGGAAAGAGCAGAACGGAGCGAGAAGAGGGGAAAGGAAGGAGCGCCAGACCGACCGAGAGAGCAAGACAAAAGGAGTGATAGGGACTGCAACACACAGAGAGAGAGGGAGAAAGCGAGAGAAAGAGACAGCAATACAGAGAGAGGGAGGGAGAAAGCGAGAGAAAGAGACAGCAATACAGAGAGAGAGAGAGAGAGAGGGAGAAAGCGAGAGAAAGAGACAGCAATACAGAGAGAGAGAGGGAGAAAGCGAGAGAAAGAGACAGTAAGGCTGAGAAAGAAAGAGTAAGACAGAGAGAAAGATAGAGAGATCAAGACAAAGCGAGAGAGACATAGTCCAAAGGCTAAACGAAATACGACAAGAACAAGTATTGATAATGAGGTGAAGTGATCGACAGGCAGCTCGTCGACAAAAAAACTACAGGTAAATCAAGAAACACAGTAATTCCAAAACAGCTTTGTGCCAGTTCATTCAGTGTTTAATGTTAGCAGAGGACTTGAGGGAAAGTGTGTATCTCCGTGCATACATAAGCAGCTTAAAAAGCATAAGTACATATATACATTGTCCAATATAATCAAAAACGTCTTTTTCTAAATTCCTTTGGTTATACAAAGAGGGAAAATGATTCATGGCCGAGTTAGGAAAAAACAAAGACAAACAATTAGGAAAGAGGAAGTAAAAAAAGGGAGATGACGTGCAACGGAGATACAGCGAGAGGGACAACGACAAAGATGGAGCGACCACAATTCTGGCATTCTGGGGTGGTTTCCGGAGATACAAATGGTAAAAAAATCAGGAAGAGGGATGAAAAAAGTGTAGACAATAAAACAAGAAGTAAAAACAGAAGCAGGATGCAAAGGAGAGGGAAAATGATTAGAGGGAAAAGGGAGGGAAATGGCAAAAAAGAGAGAAAGTTGGGAGAGTGAAGAGTTCAAGGGGAAATACGACGGAGAAAGCTATAACTGCAGGCGTAGAAACGATTTTCACCATGTGATGCGTAGGACACTTGGATTCCGTTGGAGTAACAAGAGAAAAATGTCCAATAGGCAGAGTGAAGAAGAAGGACAGAGAGAAACAGAGAGTACATTAAAGATTTGGTGGAAAAGGAGCTGACCCTCTGACTTTCCCTTTGGTCTCTCTGTATCTGTCTCCCGCCCTTTCTCCTACGCTCTTTTACCCTTCCATTTCAACCTTGATATCCAATCAATTTGAGTTCCCTGCCTCGACACTGTACAAAATAAATCAAGTTGTCTTGGGTTTTGAAGCAATCAAAGGACATCAGTCTCTTTGGCGTAATGGTTCTTTTTTTTTCAAAGTACGTAAACATGCACTTAAATGCTTACGATTCCCTCACACAGACTCAGTGTGCACTTTCCCAGTGTTCTTATCCAAAAGAAAAAAAAGGCAGACAAACGTGATCAATTCACTTGGTACTTCAAAGACTTGTTTCTACGGCCAGCATCGGGATCCACCGTGATAATTACGGTGCTGACGCCAGCAAATACAGGGTGACATTGTTATGGGGAGAAAATTATATTTTTACTGCAACCCTTTATTTCTTTTATAAGGAGATTTTTTGGGGAAAATATCAAGCGTTTTTTTTTTTTTTTACTGCCGCAGAGAATTTATGGAATTTTAGTTTCTGTTATGACCTCATTTTTTTTTAAAGGAAGATGTTTTTTTACAATATTATTCCGTATATATTACTCTCTGAAAATATATGTATCTTAGGTATTATTTTCATCAGGAGAACCATGGAATTCCATGGCTTAAGCAAAAGCGTTGATCGCCTCCGAATGCTAAATTTCTCCCTGCTTTTCGTTCCGTATACACAAAAATACGGGCAATAGGACTCATTCTTCTCCATTTCCCTCCAATTTGTTGGATGGTTGTCTTTCCTTCCCCTTCCTTGTCATTTCCCAGTAATTTTTTATTCTCTGACTCCATTTTTATCCGCCATTTCTCCCTTTTCCTCCATGCTTACACACACAAGTCTGTTTACAAATAGGTGAAAGGAGTCAGATTTTTTTAGCGGTGGAGAAGACGAAGACGGGTAAGATGCTACCATTTTAATAATCGCGATTTTTCACTTTTAATATCTCTCAGGCCTGTTTTTTTATCCTGGTTAGGATAGAAGAAGAACAATTTTGGAAGGGGACTACAGGGAGAGAGAAAGAGAGAAGGAAAATAATATATAGATATACATAATCCATCAAGGGGACAGAATGATTCATGTGCTTCGAATGGGACTCATGTTCGGGGATGCTAGAGCATACGTCCTCTTGATGACCTTTGAGTCTCTTTTTTCCTCTTTCTCCTATCCTTTTCTTTCTCTGATATTCTCATGCCCTGTCATGGGTGTGTTCGCTCCTTTTTTGCTTGAAGGGAGGAAATGGCAAAATTATTAGGCGATTTTTTCTTTCTCCGCGCCAAGAAAAAAGGCTCATCCCTTTCGCATAATTCAACGACTGTGAATCCACCACTTCCTATATGGTGGTTTCCTTTTTTCCAGTATATCTTTGTAGAATAATGTCTCTTTCTCTTCGCTCTTTTTCTCTTTCTCTCTTTCTCTCACTCTTTGTCTTACTCTCACTCTTTGTCTTACTCTCACTCTTTGTCTTACTCTCACTCTTTGTCTTACTCTCACTCTTTTTTATTTCGCTTCGCTCTTTTTCTCACTATTTTTTCTTTCTGTTCGCTCTTTTTCTCACTCTTTTCTCTTTCTCTCACTCTTTTTTCTTTCTGTTCGCTCTTTTTCTCACTCTTTTCTCTTTCTCTCACTCTTGGTCTCACTCTTTTCTCTTTATTTTACTCTTTGTCTTACTCTTTTGTTTTTCTTGCACTCTTGATCTCACTCTTTTTTTTTTCTACTCTTGGTCTCACTGTTATCTCTCTTTCTCTTCTCCCTATTCTCTCCGTCTCTTCTCTCGATTCTCTTTCTAAGCTTCGTTCTTTTTCTATTGTCTCTCTTCTTTGTCTTCTCTCTCTCTGTCCTCTCTTCTCTCTCTCTCTCTTCCCTCTATTCACTCTCTCTTATCTCTCGTTGTCTTCACTCTGTTTCTCCCTTTTCTCTCTCTGTCCTTGTCTTCACTCTCTTTCTCCCTTTTTCTCTCTCTTTGTCTTCACTCTCTTTCCTATTTCTCTCTCTTTGTCTTCACTCTCTTTCCTATTTCTCTCTCTCTCTTTACTACTCTCGTCCCTTGTTTATCCTTTCTCTCTTTCTTCCTTCTGTCAATGGTACATATCTCTCATTTTATCTCCGCCCACTTTCCTCTTAATTTCGGTGGAGAACTTTGTATGTCCTTCACTTCTTTACTTATGGTTAGCTTTTTCCCTGTCTTTATATCTCTCAGCCCTGCCTTATGAACCCCTTTAGCCCAGCACCCTCTTCTCCCATGCTCCTTCTTTTAAATGTTTCAGTTCTCTTCCCCTCACTCTGGCTTGGTCATAATCGTTCTCTGTCCCCATTTTTGTTCTCGCCCCATTGGACCTCTCAGTTAACCAAGGAGATTGCGTTCATAACCATAATTGTCACTTTTTCTTATATAAATGTCTGGTTTCTCCGTAAGTCTTTGCCCCGTGACAGAGTACCCTCCTGATGCACTTTTTTGGTTTCCGGGTGTAAGTTGGACAAGAGATACAAAGCATCGCACGCGTGGATACAGTATTGTGCATATCGTCGTTTAAGAATCGATAGTGACTAAAAGCACTTAAAACTAATGTCAAAACTAACTATAGGTAAAATTCCGTAAAAGCAAAACTGGCTAACGAAAATTCTGAAAACCGGTTACAGATATTGGCTGAATGTATGTACTGTGAGCACATGGAATGTTCTCGACTTTGACTTTTTCGGCCGACCTACCCCCGAACAGGAATGAGGTCCGTATGTATACATGTGCTTTAGTTGAATTTCTTTTAAATTCATCCCTTCTCAACACCCTCGACCTCTTGTGGTGCCCACACAAGACCCTTTGCTGCCTCAAGTACCCATTGGAGAGATCCTTTTACTTCATAATTTTACCCCTATTATAAAGGTGGTTCATGTAAGCACATGCAATATGCTCGACTTTGCTTCATCTGAGCTATAGTGGTGTTTCGTCACGTTCAACCTCGCACCACATTAGATTTATAATAATAATATTCCGTTTTAGGAATAAATTATCGTTTTAGATGTATCTTCTGCCAATATGACTTCTGCTTGTGGCTTATTATTATTATGAATTGCTGCCTGTTTATTGTAATTACTAACTACTATTTCTACTTACTAATATTATAAGATAGTGATCGTTCACATGATTACTCTCTTGTCATCCTCCACATCATCACACTCATGTGGGATGATAGGACATTGTCTTTGATGACAATGGGATGATGCAATTGTTATACAATGCTAATCCGGATGTTGCCTTAAAACATCCGACAAGATCAATCAATAACCAGGATGCTCTTTGCTCAGCTAAAGATGCGAATGGAGATTGAGAGATCGGTCTTTTATTAACCTTTCACATAAAACGTATTCGTTCTATTGATTTGTACCTTTGTGCATTTTAATACATACGTATCATGTAGATAGTAGTTTCCGATTAAGGGCCAGGAAACTCCCGGTGAAATCTTGAGCAAGCCCCTAGGACGGGATCCTCTTGAAAGTAAC
>JAQGBT010000466.1:0-51589 GCA_034698585.1 Disparrhopalites patrizii
CACTCTCCTCGCCCACATTAAGCACCGCCTTCCCCGCCCTCGCGAACGGCTCCCCGCCTTTGCACACATATTCCAAGGCTCTGCAACTAGAATTCATGCATTTTTCTGCAAGCATCCTGTACATCTTTGCCTGGCCTTGATGTTCATGTTAAGTATTTGTAAATACAACCTTAATTTTGAGCTGGATTTCAGTTTTGTCACATTTTTTCGTATGTACAAACGTGTAAATAAGTATAGGGAATGCTCAATGGCTTTACAGTGCCTTGTGACAGTTGATTCTTTCCAAGCCTTGTACAGTTGACTCTCAGTATAACAGCACTCTATCTGCACCGAAATTGTAATGTTATAGCGAGATGCTGTTATAGAAAATTGAGTAAAAAATAATGAAGTTAATTAACCAAGACCCATTCCAGGTCTAATATTGATAATTAAATAAAATTTATGCAATTTCGCTAAAATGCTGAATTTTTGTTGAAAAAGAAATAAAATTGTGCTATTGAAAATTCAAGTGCTGTTGTAAAGAAAACGTTAAATGCTGAAGGGGCATTTGATGATAACTGAATGTTGGTAGAGGAAGAAAATGCTGTTATAGTGAGAGAAATGTGATCCATAGGCACCTGAAAAACTCTGCATTTTTTTTTATTTAATGAATTTGCTGATCATAATTAATGAATAACATAGGCAGCCAGCAGCCACCAGTAGTTTTCTAAATTTTAATTTTCTTTCATTGCGCATGTTCGTTCTTGAATACGCCACTCCAGGCAAATCGAAATTCATTCAAAGGATTACCAATTATCATTAATAGTAATGTATGCACTATATTGTTCATAATGTTGCAGTATATATATTGTTCATGTTTTAGAGTTTCTCTATGACAAGTCTCTCTATATAACAGCATTATGTTTTCCATTGCTTCGTACATGTAAAGTACATACATATTTTATGTTCCATATGACAACATTTCCCAGCAACAACCTTTTTTGCTCGTCCTTCCAATGTCGTTATAGAGAGACTCCACTGTAATCCCCTAGCACATTGTCCAGTTTTTCCCGTAAGAAGGCCTACAGGCCCAAGGACATTCAAACTTTGCTAGTGGCAATGGATCTAAGAAACTGCTCCCAACGAAGTTCATTACAGCAAAGCGCTGTGTGGGGAACGGAATGGTATTAGTATACTTTTCACAGTAAAAACTGTCGTGCGTAAGAAATTTCTCTTCGTGTGATCTGTAAATAATCATTGCCAGAACATCCATATCATCTGGCATCGCGGGATCCAATCTTGTTGTCTATGAAATGAATCAAAGATTACATCCACATACTTGCTTTGAGAACATCATTGCTGTGAGAACACCATTTTGCTTTGAATATACCAAATCATTAACCGCCAAAATCCTCCGTTGCAAATCCTTTGCCGTGTTCCAGCAAACTTTTTCATTGTCGGCTCCCCACAATCCACCCATGATGTGAGCGTCATGGGTCGGGTTATCTCTCATCCCATGAAAGGGATATCCGGACTCCAGCCACTCGTCCACAGCGGCTTTCTCCCGCCGATTTATTACGCTGTCCAGGTCCCGGACAAGGAATTTCCCCACGCTCGGATCGCCCAGGGGAAGGTGCCTCCAGGTCATCGGCAAGATGTTTCTCATTGTAGCATCATCTGTGACAAAACTGGTGTGTTTTCATTCATCGGAATTCGCACAAAAGCTACAGAAATTACTATATAGGATCGTGTATTCTTATAGAAAAAAGGCTATATCTACCACGCACCTATGTCGGGCAAGTGCCTCACGTCACAAAAGAAAATGTCCTCGCTGGAACAAACCACAGAACACACCGGATGGGTGAAATCAACGTTCGTGTAAACGCGCATCAACCATCCTGGATAGATTTCAGGCAAGAGACGAAGGTTCTTGTTCACGCCGTCCAGGAGCTGGGATAAACTCATTTCCTTATCGTCAGCCAGAAATAGTGAGAAGGAAATCACATTTTGGTCGGATCCACGAAGGGTTGCCTCAATACTGCAGGTGCTTTGCGCGTAATCCGCGCTTGCTCTTCTCACATCCTAATTATTAACAATCGTAAAGTAAATATTATAAGGTGGGCATTGGCTATCAGTGACAAGCCGATGCGCTCCTCTAATTAGTAAGCCATAAGTTATGTACCAGTAAGCATTCAGGCGCAATAGGCTTACGACATTCAGTCATCTCAGCATGAGTGATGTGTCAATGACAATACACATCGAGAGATGTAATCATAACAATGAAATTGTAAACAATTATATTGTAATGATGAGATGAATGAATGTACAATGAGAACACTCTTAACTATGGAATAAACCACAACTTAAATCTCGAACCGAGTTCAATCTTGAATGATTGGTAACATCTTCAGTTATGGGCTGAAGTATAGCATCCAATGATTATCATACGATAATCACTAGTAACGACTAGTAACCTTCGCTAGAGCGCTTCGCTTCTAGCATTCCACTTAATCTCCTTCTGTTAATCCCATATCAAATCCTTTATGTGAGAGTAAGTCACTTGCATAAAATGTATCTCTATTAGTTATAACGTGTGGTGTAGCAATAAAGATATAACTATATATTTCCAGAAGAATTATATACTCGTTCAAAATAAAAAATGATATTAATTGAGGTCCAAACAATTCGGCTTCGCTATAAGAAAGCATTAGCGAGAAAGAAATAAGAAATCTATGCAGTTTGGAATGATATTATAACTGTAAATGACCGCTTTGCCTTTCTGGCTGACAACAAATTTCAACGCGAAAAAGTTCTGCAGAACAGCGCTTTACTTTTATAGTCCAAACTGTTTCAAAAACTTACAAACATGTGCGTTCCATTGCAACGGCAAATCTCTCTCGGACCAGGCGAATGATTCCTCAGTATATCTGAATAATTATAAGCCATATAGAAACGCCATGTTAATTTTTTAGTCTTCCAGTCTGTGTACGATTCACTTTACATATCAAGAGTGAAGGCATAATTTGATCATCTCCACGCGGCCTTAATATCGAAAGTAATCTCCACAAATTCAGCAATACCAATATTTTATTTAAAGCTATATGTATGTATATTCAGACATTGTACATATTATAGTTAACAAAATAAATGCTTAAAATTTTAATAGAGCCACGATTAATTCAAAATTTTAAAAATATTGGCTCTTATTGCTGTTTAAAATCCGCTGAATTAGCAGCCGATTGCTTCTCTTTAATTTCAATTTGTGGATTCATTTGAAAAGGTTTTGAATAAAAGATTAACACAGAAATAAATAATAATCGCAAATAACATTCATTACTTTTCATTGATCCTATTGCTTTTAGTTGTGAGACATTATTATTACCACATTCATTATATTTCATTGCTTTACAGTCCACCCTCTCTACAACGGTTGAGCAAAATGTATCCACACGCAACCGTTATGGAGAATAACTGCTATGAGGAATTAAACAAGACAATTACGTACAGAGAAAAGCATTTAATGGCGGGGGATTCAAAATTAAAGAAAAACCGGTAGAGAGAGAGAAGTAGAGAAGTATTCAAAGAAAGGCGTATCCTAATACCGTTATAGGGAGAGAGGCTGAATGGCGGGGGATTCAAAACGTCCCCGTTATGTATAGAGAAAAAACAAAAACTGTAATAAAGGAAACTGTTATCTGTTATAAAGAGTGAATTTATCATAGTAAATCTGTCGGGCGTGTTTGTGAACACTGTTAGAGTGCGAAAACGGTTATAGAGAGGTCCGTCATAGAGCGAGTCGACTGTATTTCATTGCGTGATTACGTCATAACTTTGAAATGACAGCAAATAATAATGTCTGTCCTGCATACAAACAGCAAATCTTGTAAATGATGCCTTGATATGTATTTCCATCAGCAATAAACTGCGGACACATTACCTGCCAAAGACGTTCGATTATCACCGCTCGAATCGCAGACGTGCTGGTTATACTTGGGAATGAGATGCTCCGTAGAGTTGCCATATTCCCCATAACCTAAGGATTCAGCGATGCATCTTTGGACTTTGGCAAAGGACTGACGCACAAAATGGGCGAAATCGACTTCGGGACATTGTACCAACATATAAAAGATCAGGACAAGTAAGAAGGAGTGGAATATTTTTGTCTTTGCACGTAAAAGACAAACGAAAGTTCTACTGCAAAAAAATCCTTTCCGAATCCGCATATTGACTCTACGCTTTACTCCAAATATGTGAAAATTGTAACACCTGATTTATTGCAAGCAGTGAAATTATTCGTAACCTTCCAAAACGGAACTTATTTGGAATTATGAAGGTCGGTCAACTATCGCGTGAATGCAACACGCACGACTGCAACACACTTTGTATATGAAAATATATTCGACTTACTACTTCTGAGACCTTTCGAAGGGAGTAAAGTTTCCTAACAATGCCAGTTAGTGTGAGTATTGATGGCTATAATATCCGAAATTTACAGACTCATTGTATAGCCATTGATCGTAAATCGCAAACAAACGTGTCATTTTATTTTTTGTAGCACATTGTCAGCAGGAATTAAACATTATATTTTGTGCGCTAGCACATTCGCCAGTATTTCCCGTAAGAAGGCCTACAGGCCATTGGACAACGAAACAATGTTGCTGGCTCCAGGAAACTGGCCCCAACAAAGTTCATTGCAGGAAGTCGTCGTGTGGGGAACGGAATGGCATTAGGATACTTTTCACAGAAATAGCTGTCAAGGGACAGAATGTCATTACTGTGTGCTGTGTAAATAAGCCTGCGCAGGAGTTCCTGATCACCTACCGTCTTGAAATCCTCTTTTTTTGTCTGTAAAAAGACGCAAATGATTTATCCGTATATCTGTAATTATCACGCAACTTGTTTTGAATATCCCAAAAATAACATCATGAACAATCAAAAATTTCCGTTGCAATTCCTTTGCCGTTTTCCAGCACATTTTGGCATTGTCGGCAAAATGCTTGTCATTGTAGCTTCCTCTGCCAAAAATCAAACAGCTGTCGTACTTTCATCAATCGGAAAACACAAAAGCACCAGAAATTCCCGGAAGAATATGTTGTTGGAGAGAAAATTTATATTGGCGCACCTATTCCAGGCAAGTGTTTGACGTCACAAAAAAATATGTCCTCGCTGGAACAAACCAAAGCGCACAATTGTTGGGTGAAATTAACGTCCGTGTAAACGCGCATCAGCCATCCTGGATAGATTTCACGCAGGAGATTTAGGTTCATCTTGACACCTTCCAAGAGTTGGGATAAATTCGTTTCGACAGTCACAAAGAGTACGAAGGAAATCACACTTTGGTTGGATCCACGAAGTGAAGCCTCAATGCTGCAGGTGATTTGTTCGTAATTTCCAGTAGCCGTTCCGCCATCCTAATTATCCATAATCGGAAAGTAAATATATTTCCAGGAGAATTATAAACCTGTTCAAACTCTTGTTCGGAGCAAGTATAAAAATTATATAGTTAAATTGAGAAGACAAAATAATCGGGAAATGCTATGCCTACACATTTCTAATGAAGAAATATATGTATATTTGAATGCATGCCTTGCACACAATTAAAACGGCAAATTTTTCATGGACCTGCAACCAGTGGCATTGAATAAATTGCGTATCCGCTGTTGCAATTACGAAATTCTTCCAAAACGTACAAACATGTATGATCCATTGCAGCGGCAAATCTTCCTGGGACCAGGCGAATAATTCTTCAGTATATCTGGATAATTTAGTGATAAAACGTAAGTGTTAATTATTTATTGTTCCAACGACCACAAAATGTGTTTGTGGAATGCTGTATGATAAAAATTTAAAAATACTCATTGAATGGATAGTCCTATATAATCATATATTATGTCATAATTCATATCGTAAAGTATTTTATTAAAGCCTGCTCGTTTATTGTGCTACACAGTTAGCATACCTAAAGTCAAATATAAGAAAAAACTGCTTCACCCTCGATATATTATTTTACACGAACAAATCATTGCGTCGTAATTTTGGAATTATTCCGCGCATCATATATCCTGCATACAAGCGCTGCGTAAATGATGTCCTGATATTTCCATTATCAGTATATATATATACATATATTAGGTATATATTACATATTACCTGCCAAAGTTGTTCGGTTATCATCGGGCGAATCACAGGCAGGCTGGGTGTACTTAGGAACGAAATGTGTGGCGTTGCTTCCACCAAATTTCACATAATGTCTTTCCAAGGAATCTGTTGTGATGTTTCTTACTTTTGTAAAGACGCTACTACGCAGATATATGGAGATTTCGGGATATTGCATCAAATAAAAGACCAGGGCAAATAAGGTACAGCTGAATATTGTTGTCTCTAAACGTGGTAGACGAAGGAAATGTCTGCCGTAGACATGTTCTTTGCGGATCGGCATTTATAGTCCTTCGACTCTACACTTTTATTACTCAGCCACTAAAGCGGAAGCATCGGATATGATTAAAATTAAAGCTATCACAATCAACGATATTATTTTATACAAATACTATTAAGTTGGCAAAATTTCATGAAATTATAAAATATATTATCTTTAAAATGTATTCCACGGAAAAACTAAATTTTGCGCTTCGTTCATTGGGCTTTCACTTCTTGGTGAAAAATTATATTTCGTGATTTATTCAAACCAGTGAATTTTTAACCTACTAAAATTGAACTTATTTGAAGGTATAAAATCCGGTTAACCGTCGCATGAATGCAACACGCTTTCTATTTGTAAGAATGTACTACAGATAACAGCTTCTGCTTCTGAATGAGAGCCTTAGATGGGTTTATAGTTGTTTAACAATATAGGTTATAGTCTGATTGGCGACGGCTAACACAGTGGTATAACGGTGGCTCTATAACAACCCACAAGGGAAGGACACAAACGGTTGTTATATTGAAAGTAAAATATGTAGTTATACACTATATGATACAATTAGCTGAAAACTAAGCTTGTTATACGGAGGTCCACTGTAGATTATGAAGCAGCCACATGGTAGGATGATGACAATTTGTAAATCGCAAACAAAGGTTTCATTTCAATTTTTTGGTTATCGTCTCCGTCCGTTGGCTGCGTCTTAACTGAACTGCACAGCATAATGCGCGCACTGCTCAAAAATGGTAAACAATTTGATTTCTCATCGTCACAAAAATTTTCTACGTTTTACAGATACGCTTACAAATTCGTTTATTGCTTTAGCCTTCGTTGCAAAGAAAATAGCACATTTAGTATCGTTATACAAACTTCCACAAGATTATTCCAAAATCAAAAGGAAGGATCATATACGATAATATATAGATTCTATAGAAGTTTTGTACTTTATGCCGGGAAAAAGGTCATCATCAACTTTTCTTATCGACAAAAACTGTAGCTTTCGGTTTCCGGTCGACAATTTCCCGTGCAGCATTCCTTGCCACGGCTACAACTTCTTCCGGGCAACTTACAGGGCCATCGCAATCCCCATCCAAAAGCGCCTTCAGTGATAAAAATCACCCAAAGGAATAAGTACCTACGGGTCAAAGTGTGACAGTTACCACCAAAAGATCAAGATGAAATTTACGTTTAAAAATAAATACTTACAACAGAATATTACGCATAGTGGGAATTAAATTCCTCGAAAGAGTCGCCTTCGACACGAAAAAAAGACTCGAGTTCCAGATAATTTCTTTTATAGTTCCCAGCTACATACGTATTTGATATGTTTAACCATACGCTGATTCTCTGACGAATGGTAAGGTTACCTCGGAATCGCCAGAATTTATAGGTCCAGGAAGAATATGAAAAGTTATTTTCATACCATAAAACTTTCACTTTTTTCCGAAAGTTATTTCTTCGTTCATTGTGTCAAGAATTAGAAAGGACATAATGAGGGAAATTTATTGTTTGCAGCCGTAATTATGTTGTAAAAATAAATTCTTTGAGTGAAAATATAGACATTTTAGTAATTTACCGACGTATTAAAGCGAAAAGTTGGTCCAGCATAAAATCGCAATAGAGCAGATTTAAACGATGTCCAGTAATTCGTTAAATACAGCCACTGCTATAACGGTTTTCGACCTATATAGCGGTGTTCACAAACCCACCCGAGAGAGTTGCTATAATGCTAAACTCACTCTCTACATATAACAGTTTTGTCTATTACAGTTTTTTCTCCATAACGGCAAAGTTTTGAATCCCCCACCATTCAGCCTCTCTCCCTATAACGGTTTTAGGCCACGCGTTCGCATACTTCTCGCTCTCTCTATAACGTATTTTCTTTCATTTTGAATCCCCAGCCATTAAATATTTTTCTCTATAACGATTTTGTATTATTCCTTATACCCGTTATTCTCTATAACGGTTAAATGAGTCGACTGTATTGGCATATTGGCAATTTCAACAACAAAGTTTCTTAACCGTGCTGAGAGGAAGGAATTTGAGCAAAGTGACGATGCTCATCAAGAATCATCAGATGTTGTGAATAATGTTTCTCAAGCGGAATTTTACTGACAAACCAGGAAAACATTTTCATCCTGACAAAATTATATATCTTATTACAGCATTGATGACTTGTGTGTGCCCGCAATTGTTTTTCTCATTGCCGATATCGCCCGAATAATGTATCTATTCAATGGCATTATTTTATATAAATATATGTACATACTATAATAAATTAGGTAGTGTATATGAAGAATTCAGTTCCAAAGTTGTACAAGTACGTTTGGCAAAGCTTTTAGGGAGGAAGGCAGTACTTATATTTTCTTTAACATGTGTTTTTGTATTAAGAAACCATACAAACTACGGATTTTAAAAAATCCTTGAAATTGACCCATTTCAAAAACTAGATAAATTTATGAAAACATTTTGATTTAAAAAAAAATTGCACTGAAACAACTTTGGATCTATAATCTCCACTGATCCACATCGTGCGTTCGTATTTTCAAAATCAAATTTGAATTTCCACCAATTACTTTTAAAATTTTAAGCGTTATATATCCAGAAAAAATACTTTAAAAAAAACGCAGAACAAATTGTTTGCAGCCATCCAGCCATTAAACAATTTTTTTTAAATGACCATCAGTAATTATAAATTATAATCAAGGCTTACCTACTGGTAGATCCCAACGGATTTTCCATGACTGGCTTTTGCATTTAAGCAGCAGAAAATATGAACAAAATGTTTTCGATTTTTGTTTTACACTGAATAGTTACAATTCGATTAACTCATTACTGTCATCAGACTTTTGCATTGGAAGCTGAATGTGTTGTGAATGTGTGAGGCCAAATTCATTATGAAACTTTTGAAAATTTATTACACTGGGAGGTTGTGGGTCGAGTTTCTCGTCAATCTAAAGATTGAATTTAAATTGAAGAAATCTATTGACAAAACATGCCAATAATTTTCAGTAAATGCATACTATTTAATGTATGTATTAAACCCTCAGTAAATATCGCACATTCAACTTAATTTAAAATACAATACGATATAAAACGCCTTTATTCGCTAAGTGTTCTCATCTCCCTACAAAATGAACGGTCCATCGCCATGCGGATGGCCGGGTATACTACATAGTAAGGTACATATTAGATGTTCCATATAACAACATTTCACACTGACAATATTTTTCGCCCTTCCCTTTAATGTTGCTATAGAGAGACTGTATTTCCATGAATTTCCAGTCAATTTAATAATTCAATTACTACACTGTCAAAACAATTTGAACGTCGTGTACATGAACTTACGTCCCTGTGAAAGTAAACGGAGATTTTTGCCATGCCTTCACATTTAATCTAATATCCTAACACATTATCCAGTCTTTCCCGTAAGAAGGTCTACACGCATATGGACAAGGAAGCGATGGCACAGGCTTTGAGAAGCTGGACCCAATATAGTTCATCAAAGGAAGCCGCTGTGTGGGGAAGGGAACGCTGTCAGCAAACGTTTCACAGAAATAACTGTCATGAGTCAAAAATTTATCTTTCTGTGATTCATAAATAACTAGCTCCAGAAGCGCCATATCATCTGGCATCGCGTCATCCCGTTTGTTTGTCTGTAAAATTAATTAAATATTGAACCCATAAATTCACAACGCAGCTTGGTTAAACGCCATTTTTCTGGGAACATTCTAAATCATGAACCATCAAAATCCTCCGCTGCAAATCCTTCGCAGTACTCCAGCAAACTTTGTCATTATCGGCACCCCACATTCCTCCCATGATAGGATAACCATGACGTGGATGATCTCTCATCCCATGGAACGGATATCCAGACTCCAGCCACTCCTTCACAGCGGATTTCTCTCTCTGATTAATGAGACTGTCCAGGTCCCGGACAAGGAATTTGCCGACGCTTGGATCGCCCAACGGAAGGAACCTCCAAGCCATCGGCAAAATGCTTGTCATAGTAGCTTCCTCTGAGACAAATCAAACAACTCGTATTTATATCCATCGAAAGGCACACAAAAACTATACATTTGCTATAGGAGGATGTGTTGCTGGAGAAAAAGGGTAAATGGCCCACCTATTCCAGGCAAGTGTTTGATATCGCAAAAAAATATGTCATCGCTGGAACAAACCACGGCGCACACTTGTGGGTTGAAGGTGACGTCGGTATAAATGCGCATTAACCATCCTGGATAGATTTCACGCAAGAGACTTAGGTTCTTCTCCACGCCTTCCAAGAGATCCGATAAACTGAATTCACTCTCTGCTTCCTTTGGAGCCTGAAAGAGTGAGAAGGAAACCACACTTTGGTTGGGTCCAAGACGCGTAGCTTCAATGCTGCAGGTGCTTTCTGCGTAATCTCCAGTTGATGCTCCTTTATCCTGGTCATCCACAATCGTATCAAGTATAACGATTTCAGGGACAATTACAAACTTTTTCAAACTTGTATTTAGAACAAAATAACGAATTAGTTAAAAAAACAAGTAGAAATTAGTACAATGGAGTCTCTCTATAACAAGTCCCTTTTTAAAATAATTTGTATATAACAACATTATTTTTTCCGCCCTTCGTACATGTAACGTACACATTTTATGTTCTGTGTAACGACATTTCCCAATTACAATATTTTTTCCTCTTCCCTTCAGTGTTGTTATAGAGAGACTCCACTGTGCCAATTTCAAGTTTATCTAATCCAGTGCCGAACTGAGTACTCGAAATTGCACGAGTATTCCAGAAGTTAACAAGAAATCGAACTCATAATTCGTTCGAGTATAATTGCGATTGCAATTGCGACTATAGTAATCCAGCTTTTTCTACAGGAGATAAAATGACGAGGGACATTGTTTCCTAAACAACAACAGCAGATTTATGACTTAGAATACAACTACAAACGCAAACGTAATAAAACGTTGAAACCGAATGCTGTAACTTAGTTTGATCAAAGGTTCTAGTTTCAGCGTGAAAAATACTCGTAATTGAAATTGGTTTTACACTGAGTTAGCAATCAAAAATCCGAACTCGACAATTTAAGTAAACGGGTATTTATTTAAATTTAAAAATTAAATAAACGTTTATCTAAATATTTAACTCTAAATTTAAACTTCCGAGCAAGGAATTAGGAATATATTAGAAATCATTTATAGCTTCATTATATTTATAGGAAAGGCATTACTGTATACAGTCGACTCTCTCTATAACAGCCCTCTGTATAACAGTACTCTCGTTATAACAGCAGCAAAAAAAGGTCCCCTCAAAAACTTTCTCCATTTGTTAACATAGAAATGTCTGTTCTCTATAACAGTTTTTCGCTTTAACAAGCGAAATTTTATGCTTTATAGGGTGCTGTTATAGCGAGAGTCGACTGTACATATATGATGCGCACAAGTGTAGTTAGGATCCATCGTACACATTTATAGTTTTAATAGGATTAAAATTTACATATTTTGCAATTAACATTGTATACATGTAATTATAGTAATTATACTTTGCGTGTAATTGGCAAGAGTTGACATATAGACATTGGGATTTCATATTTCAAAATTATGGATTATAAGATGCGACAGGACAAGGGATATCAGTATCAATCTATATTTTGAAATGATAACTCATAACTGACACTGTTGTTCGTCTTTTAATAACTAAACTGTTTTTATTGTTCAGCATGGAAAGTTCAACATAGAAAGCGTTCTGTAGAAGAGCTTTGTAGTACAAAGTGCTTCAAAAACTTACAAACATGTGCGTTCCATTGCAACGGCAAATCTCTCTTGGACCAGGCGAATGATTCCTCAGAATATCTGAATAATTAAATGCTAGAAGCTCCATGTTAATTGTTTGTTCTTTCAACGACCACAATATACTTATTTAACATACATAAGTAATAATATGATTGAACAGTCTCATACATCAGCTTCATCTTTACAGTTTTGTTTACGATTTTCTAGCGCTTCATATAAGTGCAAAATATATATACAGAGTTCCACGTAAGCTGCAAAAACACATGTTTTTGTAGTTTAATGCCACAAAGGCAAGAAATTCAATTTAATGCAAAATTTGTGAATGGTATATATATAAAGACGTGAGGATTTGATACATTTATGCATTCTATAGCTCCAAGGATATACTCAAATTCTATGCTTCACCCTCGAAATTTGATTTTACGTAAATTTACATAAATTTGATGTTGTCGTATCGTTGGAATTACAGCACGCAGTGCTTGTCCTGTAATCAGACCTTGCAGATGGTGTCTTGATGCTGCCGTTAACAGTACCCTACAAAATACCTGTCAAAGATGTTCGATGATCACCAAGCGAATCGCAGACGGGCTGGTTATACTTGGGAACTAAATGTCCCGCAGTTGTTGGGAATTTGGACCGTTGTGCCAACAGATACACGACCAGGACAAACAAGGTAGAGCCCAGTATTGTTGTCTTTGCACTTGACAGACGAACGGAAAGTCTGCTGGAGATATATCCTTTGGGGATCCACATTTTTCACTTTCCACTCTGCGCTTTACTCACGTCAAAAGATTGTAAGCAGAAGCAATGATTGAAATCATGGGCTTCAATGACATTGTTGTCACTAATGCTAATTACAATTATTGCTAATAAATTATATGTTACACATGAAATTGAATTGACATTGAATTAATTATTTATCGGATGCAGCAAATTATTTTGGCTTATCAAAACTGAACTTCATGGGAGGAGAAAGGCCGGCCTATTTGCTGAATGCAACACGCACGACTCCAGCTCGCTTCGCATGTAACAATGTATGACACTTATAATGTATGCATACTGCTTCAGAGAGTTTTCGCAAGGAGTAAAGTTTGCCAACAAAGAAAAAGTGTAGTTTTGTATGGTTATTGAATATGAATATGCCCCATTGTTAATTTATTACTAATAATTGTAAATCGCAAACGTATCATTTAATTCTTGTATACAACACGAAGTCAACGTCTCGTTCCTTTGGTGGCTCAACAAAACTGCTGTGTAGACAAATTCGACCCGGAAAGTTAATATACGCAGCTTTTTTAAACCCATTTTTCGTTAAACATCTGCCCTGAGGCAGAAAGGAATAAGCTGCTTACATGCAGTTGCTGCTCCGCTTGTAATGTTGCCAGCATCGCCCCATGCGCCAAATGGCTAGGCTTTTAGCATCTCATAATTATTGGCATATCCGCAATTTCATCAACAAAGTTTCTCAATCGCGCTGGGAGGAAGCAATTTGAGCACAGTTATGATACTAAAGAATAATCAGATGTAGTGAATCATCCATCTCAAGCGGAATGTTACTGAGAAACAGGGAAAACATTTTCATTCAAACATTTTTCTGACAAAATTATATCGGATTAAAGCACTGAAGACTCATGTGTGTAATCTTAACCTTCCAATACTGAACCTATTTGAAATTATGAGAGTCAGCCAACTAGCATATCGTCAGCATGAATTAAACATTTAGTTATTTAGTACCCTAGCAGATTAGCCAATTGCTCCCATAAGAAGGCCTACAGGCCTTTGGACATCGAAACAATTTTGCTGGATCCTGGAAACTGGCCCCAACAAAGTTCATTGCAGGAAGCCGTCGTGTGGGGAACGGAATGGCATTAGGATACTTTTCACAGAAATAGCTGTCATGGGACAGAATGTCATTACTGTGTGCTGTGTAAATAAGCCGCCGCAGGAGTTCCTGATCTCCAACCGTCTTGAAATCCTCTTTTTTTGTCTGTAAAAAGACGCAATTGTTTATCCGAAATTATCACCCAACGTTTTTTGAATATCCCAAAAATAGCAACACGAACCATCAAAAATTTCCGTTGCAATTCCTTTGCCGTTTTCCAGCACATTTTGGCATTGTCCGCACCCCACATGCCAGCCATGATATAAGTATCTTGGCTTGGATGATCTCTCATGACATGAAAAGGATATCCAGACTCCAGCCACTCGTCCACAGCGGCTTTCTCTCTCCGACTGATGACGCTGTCCAGGTCCCGGACAAGGAATTTCCCCACGCTCGGATCGCCCAGTGGAAGGAATCTCCAGGTGGACGACAAAATGCTTGTCATTGTAGCTTCCTCTGCCAAAAATCAAACAGCTGTCGTACGTTCATCAATCGGGAAGCACAAAAGCACCACAAATTCCCGGAAGAATATGTTGTTGGAGGGAAAAGTTATATTGGCGCACCTATTCCAGGCAAGTGTTTGACGTCACAAAAAAATATGTCCTCGCTGGAACAAACCAAAGCGCACAATTGTTGGGTGAAATTAACGTCCGTGTAAACGCGCATCAGCCATCCTGGATAGATTTCACGCAGGAGATTTAGGTTCATCTTGACACCTTCCAAGAGTTGGGATAAATTCGTTTCTGGAGTCAGAAAGAGTACGAAGGAAATCACACTTTGGTTGGATCCACGAAGTGTAGCCTCAATGCTGCAGGTGCTGTGTGCGAAATTTCCAGTTGCCGTTCCTCCATCCTAATTATCCATAATTATAGAAAGTAAATATATTTCTAGGAGAATTATAAACCTGTTGAAAGTCGTATTCGGAGCAAAATTTGAAATAAACAGTTACACCATGCCAACGAATTTATGATGGAGAAAAGTACATACCTAGACCAAGTGCAGCTTAAAATCATCTATTTCAAAATTGTTCATATTACTACCTTGCGAGCAGTCAACACTAAATTCTCACTGCTGTCTGTACTAGCTTTCTCAGTCATAGCTACTGTTCTATAATGGACAATAAATTTGAACATGAAAAACGGTCTGCAGAAGTTGTTGGTAGAAACTCCGTCATAAAATCATGACCGTGTCTGGTGTATGCATGGACAATGTAATAGTAAGCAAAGAGAATATGTATATATGTACTTGCATAAAAGTGCATAGTGAAAGTCTTAGCAACTATTTCGCATGGAAAACTTACATATATCTATGTATACATACGTATTTGAATTCGTGTCTTGCATACAATATAAAAGTACTGCAAATTTCCCAGGGATCTGCAATCAGCAGCATTGAATAAATACATTTACGCTTTTACAACTATAGTTGTAAATATATATACAAAATATATATACAAAATGTTTCCAAAACTTACAAACGTGTATGATCCATTGCAGCGGCAAATCTCCCTGGGACCAGGCGAAGAATTCCTTAGTATATCTGAATAATTGTAAGTGTTAATTAATTAATTATTTTTCCAACAATATATTGTTGGAACTTATTTATAGACAAAATGCTATTGCATCTTGCTAATGTATCTTGCTAGATTTATTGGACAAAAGGCTGATTCAATTCAGAAGGTTTCGCATAATTTTAGATTAGGAAAGAAATGAATAATAAATGCAATTTGAAAAAAAAAATTGAACAAATCTTACAATTTCTGTCGTATATCAACAAAACCTTTGTTTTGAGCCTGCAGAATGCATTAAACGAAAAATTCGTAAATTGGATCATTTCTTGCAATAAAGCCGCATGGAAATAATGACATTATTCACTTATTTATGTACTTCACCGTTGATGTATTATTTTAAATGAATAAGTTGTCCTCATCGCCTCGTAATTTTGAAATTACTGCGCTCAGCGCATGTCCTGCACACAACCCCTGTAAATGATGTCTTGATATTTCCATTATCTGTACATATTACCTGCCAAAGATGTTCGATTTTCATCGGGCGAATCACAGGTGGGCTGGGTGTACTTGGGAACGAAATGCTCTTTGGTGGTGCCTCCACACAATTTCACGTAATGCCTATCTACAGAATCAGTAATGCCTTTTTTGACGTTTGTAAAGGCGCTACTACGCACATTTGGGGAGATTTCAGGATATTGTATTTGAATAAACAAATAAAAGGCCAGGACAAATAGGGTACAGCAGAATATTGTTGACATTGTACGTGGCAGACGAACCAAATGCCTGCCGTAGACATGTTCTTGGCGGATCGGCATTTTGTCGTTCGACTCTGCATTTTTATTACTCCAAATATTGCCTGTAAAGCGGAAGGAATTCAATGCCATTATGCTATAACATTCAATGATACTTTTTGATACAAGTACTATCAGTTAGGGTTTCAAAGCAGTATGGTGATACCTAAGTTCATGTACCAAAATTCCCGGGAGGTCTAAAATATATTCTCTTTAAAATGTGTCCCGCGGAAAAACTAAATTTTGCGCTTCGTCCGTTGGGCATTCATTTTTTGGTGAAAAATTTATTTCGTGATTTATTGAAATTTCAAACATTCAAAACTACAAAATTTTTAATTTTTAATCGAACTTATTTGGATACATAAAAGCCGGGTAACCGTCTCATGAATGCAACTGGCTTTCTACATGTAAAAATGTATTACAGTTAACATTTATTCCTACTGAATTAGAGCTTTAGATGGGTGTAAAGTTGTCTAACAAAGGTATAGTGTTATTTTTAATGGTTATGTAATACAAAGGACACTCTATAACAACCCCCAAGGGAACGGCACAAATGCTGGTTGTTATATGGTAAGTAAAATATGTACATAATAATATACGACGGACTAAAAACTACAGCTGTTGTAGAGAAATCATTGTTGTACGGAACGTTGTTATAGAGAGAGAGTTCACTGTAGATTATGAAACAGACACATTGTTGAATTATTACAATTTGTAAATCGCAGACAAAAGTGCCATTTAATTTTTACAGTCGGCGTCTCTTTCCGTTGGTTGCGGCTCAACTCTTTTTCTGTCAGCTTATTAGTCTAATTGTAAGTTTTGGGTTAAATCCAAAGTGTATTTTTTACAGGATTATTCTGTTCCTAGCAATGCCTGACCTGAATATACAATTTAACATATGTATATAATTATAACTATAATGAATATATTCTTTGAACGCATTCATGGATGTTCTCCGTGTTTTTCAAACGCATTCACTGCCACACATTACCGTGCATTCGTTTTTTCAAGATTAAATTTGCATTTCACTAATTTTGTTTTTAAAATTTTAAGCGTTGTATATCAAAAAAAAACTTTTTTTAAAAACGCAGAACAAATTGTTTTCAGCCATACAGCTATTAAACATTTTTTTTTAAACACCATTCATTTTTTGTAATCAAGGCTTATATTATTTTATCAAGGCTTTGATTATTTGTAATCAAGGCTCCGTTGGATAGATCCCAACGGATTTTCCACGACTGGCTTTTGTATTTAAGCAGGCGGAAACATGAAAAAAATTTGTTGATTTTGGCTTTATAGTCAATAGTTACAATACAATTCGATTGACCCATTAGTGTCATTAAACGTTTGTGTTAGAAGCTGAATGTGATGTTAAATCACATTCAAATCACTTAATCTTTGTAACACAAAGTTAGCGCAGCAAAAACCTGGTGAGCTTGCAAGATTAAATCCGATTAGTCCTGTCGTCTGCAGAAATTAAATGCCAAAGCCACGATCATCAACACTTTATGGCACCATTACCTTCATATGAACTACGCGTAGCATGTACGCAATTATATTAATCGATCAATCAAGTCCCTAGCCTAGTCTAATTTCTACATTCTTTGTCTTTGTGTTTGCAGACTCATCAGTTTCAAGTCACAAGAAGAAATTGTATTAAGTTACGAATACTTCAGCGTTGAATTTGAAGGACGATTTTTATATGATTTAATAAATTCTCAGTGCCATTTGAACGTTATTCAAGCTGCTTCTACCCGCGCCCTTAGTGCATTTATTAGAGTCTCTTAATGTAGCAAATGCAATCTATGGAGTCTCTTTGTAACAACATTTCTCAGTGACAACATTATTTTTCCAGCCTTTCGTACATGTGTATTTAATGTTCTATATAACAACATTTCCGTGTAACAAAATTTTTTGTCCTTCACTTCAGAGTTGTTATATAGAGACTCCACTGTAAAATCCTGCTCTATTGGTCGAAGGCTTAGCACATCACCCTGTGAATGTCAAGAATAATGTGTTTCCCGATAATTGCTAAATATATTGACCATATACGTAATACTAGAATGACTTTTTTATGGATCATAAGTATATATGTACATATACCCATCGAACTGTATTATCCCAGGTAATAATTAAATTAAAGAAGTGTAATGAAGCGGCCCACGATTATAATTGCACTTGTGTCAGTTTACAATTAGTAAATAGTACTAATTGTAATAAATATCACTTTCCTTGATGTTAATGTTGCTAATTTGCATATGAAGACTGAAGACGCAACTGAGTGTAAGTGCCGCAGAGCTTGTTAGGCAAATGATACAAACTTGCCTGACGTGGTTGGTTGGATGCGTTATGTACGTACTTGAGGCAATAAATGGAATATCGACGTAATTTAAATGCTTATTACAACACTCTATGTTATGACTCACATATTAGCTGATGCGAAGAAATTTCGGTGTGCAAATCGGTCGTATGCATTGGAAAAATAATTAGACGAGCAACTCATAATGTAGATATGTGTAATCCATAATTCGATTCACCTTCACAAATACACAACCCAAACCGACGATCGTATTTATTGCTTGTTTCTGAATATACACCAATAAAATACCCGATTTGTTTATTCACTGCATTTACAGCTTCACAAAATTGAAAATAGGTTTGAGATAGTTTGTCTTGGGGAACTTGTAATATATTTGATGAACAAAATAGAAAAATTATTTCGTTTGAAGTGAAATGGCGTGGAAAGTTGGGATGAATAACATCACTCCTGACGACATAATTTCCATCGCCCAAAATTCGTCCATTTTGAGAGCAAATCCGGAGAGTAAGAGCGTCTGGTCGAAAGTGGGACAATGGCACTTGGAATTTGTAAAATTTATTCTGAAAGTGTTCATGACTATGCGAGCTTTGCCGTTGGAAAGAAACAAAGGGGTCCAAAAGGGCAAAATGCCTATCCTGCGCATTGCATCATCACGATCAGCAATGTCGTTTTATTACCTAAATTTGTTCCTGCTCTTTGGGGACTCCGCCTATTCCGCCGGAACGTTTGTCCTCCGGATTCAAACGTCCAGGAAAATCAATACGACGCTAGCAGTTCACGTCCTCAAGGTCGTCATCCTACTCGTTGCAGCGGTTCTCCAGTCGGTAATTGCCACCAGGAAACGGGACATAGCGGAAGTGGTCAATGGGGTGAATTTTTTGCAGCAGAAAATTTATGAGGGTATACAAAATGTTGTTCCATACAGGCTGTGATAATGCAAATTTCATGTAGAAATAATGAAACGTTTGGCGCAGACAATGTGAAAAGGCTGTCTTCCCGGTGGGAAAATCCCGTTGCCATGATTCTCAGTGTTGGCATTGGGTTTTTGGCAACCAATCTGCCTCTACTGTACATGGTGATCGCCATCTTGTTTCCGAATCAAGGAATGAATCATGTCTCTCTGCTTCCGCCTCAGACCAGAGCCCTACTTTCTGTACGAGTGGCCTTTGCCCTGGCCCAATTCTGGGTCCTCCTGGCTTGTTTCTCACCCTTCTATATTGCTGCCACTTCCTCCACCTCCTACTTTCTCAGTGTCCTGCAATGGCTGCCGTTGCTTTGGTGGGTTTTGCTCATATTTGGCAATACAGTCGACTCTCTCTAAAAGGGGTTCCCTTATAACGGTTTTCTCTCTACATATAACGGTGGCACAATACATATGCTCCCCTCAAAAACTTTCTCCAATTGTATATACACATACAAACTAACTATAAAGGTATTTTGCTATAACGGAGAAAATTTGTTGATTTAAAGGGAACCGTTATAGAGAGGGCCATCTGTTGTACATATCTGTAGAACGTACAATACAATTGACATGCTCATCAGCACGCAATTGTGTATATGACAATTTGTGTAAACTACTGTAAATATTTTATTGATGTCACATTACATGTGTGCTGCCAACGTAGAAGACCGACTTTTTTTAACGAAAACGTATAATGCAAAAATGAATACAGTCGACTCTCCCTATAATAGTTCCCCTTAAATCACCACATTTCCTCCATTATAACGAACAACCGTTATGGAGAACAGAAATTTCTATGTTAACCATCATAGAAAGCTTTTGAGGGAAGAATCTTCTGCCACCATGTAGAGAGAAAACCGTTATAAGGGAGCCCGTTATACAGAGGTACGACAGTATCTTGCTGTTAAGCTTATAAAGACACACTTTTAGTTGGTAAAATTTATCCAAACATTTTGCAGTGGGAAATTACGATAAACGCTTCCAGTGCAAATTTACCGCAGTATTTCTGACAAACTTTGCACAGTACAAATTTATAAAGAATGCGTGGCGGTTCAAATTCAATCGAAAATTTCCCGTACCAATTCATGAATTGTAAAATTACTACTTTATTGGGTTACAGTGTAGTCTCTGTATAACAAGTCCTTTTACAACAACATTTATTTATAACAACTTAATTTTTTCCGCCCTTCGTAAATATAAAGGTACATATTTTGTGTTCCATATAACAATTTTTCATTGTAACAATATTTTTCGCCATTCCCTTCAGTGTTGTTATAGAGAGACTCCACTGTATTATTTATTTATTATAGTTGTATCGTGTTAGGGCTTTCTCCCAGTAGGCATGTACATATACATAATATGTAGATATGTATAATAAACTACTACAGTGAAAAATTATATATACACAAGTCCAAATCTAACTGGAAATATAGATATGCAAATGAGAGCCAGAAAGATTCACGTGTCTTGTTCTATTTATTCTTTAACCGTGATTCTATACACAGTTCCAAATCACAACCCGGCCAAATTGACCTGCCTTTCCAGTCAAAGTTCCGGTACTTCAACCAGCTCAATATCCTGACGCTCTTCTTCAATGGCTTCCTCTACCGAATCATGTCCGTGATGGTGCCCGGGATCAGTGTGATCATGGTCATGTGTCTCTACATCTCACTCACGTCCTTCCACCGGCTCGAGTTCCACGTGTACATGCTCTTCCCCGTCATCGCGCTCCTCATCCTCTTCGTCATTGCTGTGGCCATCACGAAGCTGGGTCAAATCCGGACGCTCTGCCTCCAGGCGCTCACCACGTGGAAGTATCAGTTGGAAGACGCGGCTCTGCGGGATTCCAGCCGTCCCAAGTCAACCGATACAATCTTGGTCGTCAGTCCAAATGGAGACAATGACAATTCTTCCAAAAGGAAGTACAATTTCCTTCGAAGGAAACGGAAGAGCCTGCTCCCCTTCGGCGTGACACTCCTCACCGTGTATGTCACTCTTAAAACGCCCCATCGGATGATGGAGCAAATTTTGACTAGCTTGCTCCTGCTTCTGGAAATACCTTCCCATTAGCAGCTCAGGAATACATTGCAAATGCTATCGTCTCATTTTATACAGACCCTTACACCACCCTTATTTTATCAAGCTAAATAAACAAATATTTTCTGTAGTTTTAAAAAATATGTATGTACATATTTAGTAGTGGCGGTAAGATTTATTTAAATAAACAACCATTGTTTGGACTAATTTATACTTTTTTAAATTCGTTGGAAACTGGATGAATGCAACCAATTGCGTCTATGACTGCTCCAATAAAAATGTTTTTGAACTTTTTTTATTTAAAACAAAAATACCTACACACAAATTGTAACGGCCAATGTGCAAATCCGATATTTGCATGCAAAACTATATGTAATAACAGTACTGTACACTCTCTACGTAACGGTTTAGCAAAAATCACCTTCATTTAACTGTTATAGACAATAACCGGTATTATAGGATTAATATGCGTTCGTCATAGAGAAACACATTTAATGGTGGGGGATTCAAAATTAAAGAAAAGCCGGCGTAGGGAGAAAAAAAAGCGAAGGAGTGGACTAAAACCGTTACATATACAGAAGAAGGCTAAACGGCAGGGGATTTAAATTTGGTGCAAAAACCGCTATAGAGAGAGAAATATGCGAAGGCCTATTACCGTTATAGGGAGAGAGGCTGAATGGTGGGGGATTCAAAACTTATCCGTTATGGAGAAAAACTGTAATAATGAATATTGTCATAGAGGGTGAATTTATCATAATCACGCGGGCGGGTTTGTGAACACTGTTATAGTGCAAAAACCGTTATAGGGAGGCCCGTTATAGAGAGAGTCGATGGTAGTACAAATGATCACGGTGATATTGGGGTTCATCATAAAAGTTTATGCCGAATTATGCGCCACAAACAAATTCACAGAATTGCTGACAATGATATCCAATAACGTGAGCGACAGTCCTTTGTCCACGAATCCGAATTGAGACAATTGACAACGCAGAGGACGACAGCTAACCAAGAATTTTCCCACTAAGCAAGACGTCCGTTGTTGTCTCCGCCATTGCGCCAGCGCTGCCTGAGATGTGTGATAGCATTTGGCCATCATTGTCACGACCTTCCCATTGACGATGTACAGGATGCCGATGACGGTGACGATGGACTTGGGCGAGTGAACGGTGACGGCCTGGACCACGTTCAACACAACAACGGCCGTCCCAATGGCAAGGCCACAAAAGATGGCCTCCCCGTCCATTTGATTGAATTCCTCTTGAAGGACTTGGAGCGTCCGAAATTTCTCCATTTCCTCCGATGTTATTCCGCTTCTTGGTTGCATGCGGCTGGACACGGTTTCATTTCGTTCAAGCATGTATACATTTTTTAAAGACATTTTTGAAGAGTGTTATATTAGTAATAATAGAGTTTAAAAATAAAAAAAACCAACTACCCTACAAGCACTCATGTGTCGGCAGGACGCAGTTTCGGCGCAGAGTGAAAAATCAACCAGGCGCCAGGTTTTGGCTGCTTGGGCTCGGTGCGTTTCAGGCGGGGATGCATTGCACGGTTAAACCTACGCCATGCCCACGCAATATTAATCACGTCAGTGCCAAAATATGCAACTTTTTCGGCTCTTTTACTGCGCAATGACAACACTGGAACAACTGCGTCTTTTCGGCAGAAGTTTTGTCGGGATGGCGAAGTTTTTGCGCCTTTCTAAACGCACAGTAAAAGCCCCGCCCGAAACGCACTTGGTCCCGGCCGACAAAATCTGACGCCCGGCCGATTTTTCACTCTGCGCCGAAACAACGTTCTACCGACACATGAGTACTTGTAGGATGAGTCTCATGTATGGCCTTAAACACTTTTATAAATATATAATTATAATACTAGTACCCAAGAACATGTTGATTGCGCTTGTGTGAAAAAACATAAGCAACAGTTGCAGAGCGAGTTAACTGTACTGTAGAACGAAGAAATAAATTTGCGCAGCGGTTGTGGCGATGCGCACAAGTCCTTGAAACGGTCGTCTGGGACGCACGCATGTCAGAAGAAATTCGTGCCTTGGTTTCCGTATCGCTCTCAAGGAATGTAGGAGTATCAAGGCCGACGGCCAGTACACGGACGCCTTTCTCAGGGACTTGGCCAACTCTTCCCTTCCCGAACTTGACCTTTGCATTTTTTTGCTCTCTAAATATTCCACATGGACTACATGGTTAAATTTTATGATCCGATTTACGACTTGAATCGAGTTATTTGTTTCGATTCACGGTTTCGAATTGAATTAAATTTTTAAGTTTTTGAATCGAATCTAATCGAATTAAATTTTCAAGTTTTTGAATTGAATCAAATCGAATCAAATTTTCAAGCTTTTGAATTGAATCGAATCGAATCAAATCGAAAAATCCGATTCAGAATCGAATCGTTGCCATCCTTAGCGTACCTATACAAAGCTTTTGGAAAATTTTATACAGTCGTGAAAAGGTCGGAAAAGCGCTTGCCGTCTATGTAAAATCCCAGAGCGTGGTTTAGATAGGTGAGGAGGAACTCAGCTCTCCTGGAGAGATACCAGTGGAAGAAGAAGCAACCCAGAGTGCCGGCCAGATACCCTTGGAAATTGATGTCATCCTTGGGCTCCAGAATGCTCCAGTGCAAGCATAAGACGTACTTCCCAATGAGGTACACCTGGAGCGCCCCGTACAGGGACAAATTGAAGACCCATCGCATGCGCATGGGCATGCGCGCATTCATGGAAATTTTAGATCTGACCTTGTCAACGTGAAACGGAAGCACTCCCAGCATGGCGAAGATCGCTAGGATTTGCTGCACCAGTTTTACAGTAGCTTTTGAGCCTCCGGCTGGAAATTCGCTCCTGCCCTTTCTCCTTCCAACTTGCTGGAGATAATATTGTCTCGGAAATTCTTCCATTGCAACTGTCTCCTGTAAAATGTAACCCTAAGATTTCATGCTAACAATAAGCTTGGGTTAAAGCAACCAGTGTGTCTAATGTATACGTTTGGAAAAGTACTAGCACACGCCATACACAAGGCGACCGGGTGCTTTAGCGATATGTAATACAACTGTCCTTCAAATATCTTTGTACTTGTAAAAACTGAGGTGGCGGATAATTGGATTTGGGCGTCGTCGTCATCCATTTCCATTCGTTGGTGCGTTCTGATTGGACAAATATTTTGTGAACGCTCGTGCAATTAACATAATAGTTATTTTAGGGAGCGTTTAGAATGTAGAAATAAACGATGTGGAATCGATGGCGGAAGTATGCTTTTAAATATTATGAGAGATGTTTTAAGAGATGATGATTTATTCGCCATTCTTTGCATACACATTTACAGCTCATTAAAAGTATACCAAATATATACTTACATATTTATGAAGATACATAGAAAGAAAGTATGGTGTAGAAAATATAGTGTAATTATTTAGTTTTCGTAACACCACAAGTGAAAGAATATAATTAATTTGGCTACCAACCCACAAGTACAAATACAATTTAAAAGGGAAAACACGTGACATATGAAATTAAACGGGAACGGAGAAAATTTATACTTTCGTCATAAAGTCCATTCGACAAGTTATACTTTCGTCATAATGTACGTTCGGCAATTTTTGCTTTCGTCATAATGTCTGTTCGTCAATTTGGTTTTTTCGTCAAATTGTCTCCGCGGCAAAACGTCGATTCGGCGAACTGTCGAATCGATATAGTGTCCAATCGACCAAACGTGGATTCGGACAAATGTGTCTTTCTCCCACTTATGTACGACCAATTTATTTATTTAAAGGGTGTCAAGAAAAATTTATCCGCTAAGAACACCACTATGAATCAGTTATGCTATAGATCGATAAGCAAACAGATAGATATAGATAAGTCTTTATGAATTTGTTTTTCAACCGTTGGTTAGGATATGACAATGTACCATTCTCATGGTATGCGCATGGGCACTCATGGAAATCATGGATGATTATCATGGATTTGAACCAGGCCCCTTTTTTAACCGGTACTTTATTCTTTGCACTTGGCAAAATATTGGACAAGGTAAAAGTAAAAGTGTTTCACGGTTAGCTTTTAAAATTGAACATACACACAGCTAAGAGCGTGAAAAATAAAATTACTTTGCTACTACTAAAATTACTTACCCACTTTGCAGTGCCAATAAGCATAATGCTTGATTTAACAAGTACAAAATAATGCTGTTGCAACTGACATTTTACTTTGCTTTTCAAAATTTGCTAATTAAAATGCACATCCCCACAGGTGGGAATGACGTCACTGCTCAAAGAAATTGACAAGTGAAATTTCCATTTTCCCGAATCTCCCATAAGAAATACATGGGATATCGTTTTTCAGTGTAAAAAGTGTACCTATATGTAACTGGGGTAGCAAAAATTTTGGGTAGCATTTCACCGAGTGGGAAAACCCTTTAGTGGGAGTTTGCAGCGGGGACAGTTGCGGGGGTGGGAAAACGCCCGACCTGCATATAAATCTATCATTGCTTTTCATTATACTCAACCATATAGCAAGGGGAGGGATTAATTAATTGGATGGTCAAGGCACACATAAATACAGTGGAATTGGAATTGGAAACGCAACTGAGAAGGATTTAGCTGCCCTGGCTTGATTTAGCTTACAACTTGCAACTTATTGTGGGCCACCATGGTTATATCGACGATTCCATGCAGTACGTAACATTTCATCAGTTCATCACATATTTATAGCTGTAACTAAAGACATGGTAATTTGCGGAGAAGCATTCGCATAGACGACAATTATATGTCATTGATAACATTTATGCAAGGACATGTGCAAATTGCTTGCAGTACCAAAATCCTTCCCAGAAAAACTTCGCCATTGAAGCTTCTCAAGTTATTCGCTGCAGAGACATTTTTTATTTTTCAATTTCACTCCATGTGGCCTGATAGTTGATATCAGAATCCAAAGCATGCAAGGATGCAAACAAAGAAAATACAACGAAGATTCAAACCGTAGCAAACGTAGCCGTTGCGTTTTAAACTTTTTAAGGTAATAAAACAATATAAATATACATGTAGAAATTTTAGGGTGTATAGTGTATATGGAGTCATCTAATATTGCTGTCGCTTTCTCTCACAATTGCATTCAGCGCTTTTAAACATTATTGTACAACTATATACAGTCAATTCTTTCTATAACGGATCTCCTTATAACGGTGTTCACAAACCCGCCCGAGACCATTTCAATTCAAACCTTCCTCTATAACGGTTACCTATTTGATAACGGTTTTTTCGTTATAACGGGGAAGCTCGGAATCCCCGACCAATAAATGTTTTTTGCTATAACGGTTTTAGGCCACGCCTACACATACTATACCGATTTTTTCAAATTTCCGAATCCCCGCCATAAATTCCTTTTTGCTATAACGGTTTTAGGCCATGGCCTCACACGCTATACCGGTTTTTCGGAAATTTCGAATCCCCCGCCATTAAAACCGTTTTTTAACGGTTTTCCCTATACCGGTTATTCGCGATAACGGTTTTTCTAGCTGATTTTTCCTAAACCGTTATAGAGAGAATTGACTGTGTGTACGTAAGGGTAATTTACTTCCGTATGCTTAGCTCATATGCACCTGTAGAAGACTGCTGATTTTTGTACAAATTTGCTCACCTTTATGTATTATTCCGTTCATATGTTTCCTAATTATTGTTCGATGGATTATCCCTTATATTTAACAGAAGCAATCACCGTGCAACGAATGCACACTTTTTCCAAGTCTCTCCCACAGCTACTTATATATAAAAAAAATTGTAGTACATTTTTTTTTATAGTGTAAATTTGGCTGGGAATGAAGTAAAGCCATCTATATTTCTTGGTTTAGTTTGTCTATTTATAAATCCTTGGTTTCCACTTTTGTCATCATTTAGCGGTTGGATCCGAGATTCCCCCCGCCCGTCTGCTAATTGTCTCACGGTGCATGCCATTACAGCCAACATAACCAATCAAAAGTGGTTACAAGGACAAGAAATTGTTCTCGCGTAACCCGAAAATTGTACAGATAGAGTTCCTTATCGATTCGAGTTCAAATTACGATAATCAATTTCGGTTCAGTTGCCAGTTCGAAAATTTGTTACTGCAAAACTAAAAATAAATACTTAACAATTTATTATTTGAGATTTTATGGCGTACTTGAAATGGATAAAATACTCGCTAGTTCAAATTGCCAAGGTCGCAGTTGTGAATCCTACCTTGATCCGGAATCAAGTTCAATTGCGGGTAATGTTCACGATGAAAGCAAAATCTGCATTTTAAATAAGCTAAACAAGGAAATTGTAACTTCTTGTTTATTCTCCCGCTTTCATTTATGTGTTCTAAACTACGTATAAATCAACTATTTCTGCTTGGTATTTTATATAAGTATAGAAAGAACTTGATTGCTATATACGGTCAATTATCTCCATAACGGACCTCCTTATAACGGTTTTCGCACTATGACGGTGTTCACAAACCCGCCCGAGACCATTTCAATGCTAAAAACTTCCTCTATAACGGTTATTTTATAACGGTTTTTCGTTATAACGGAGAAGCTCTGAATCCCCGACCAATAAATATCTTTTGCTATAACGGTTTTAGGCCACGCCCACACATGCTATAACGGTGTTTTTAAATTTCTGAACCCCCGCCATAAATTCCTTTTTGCTGTAACAGTTTTAGGCCACGCCCTCACACGCTATACCAGTTTTTTCAAATTTATCAATCCCCCGCCATAAATTCCTTTTTGCTATAACGGTTTTTAGACCACGCCCTCACACGCTATACCGGTTCGGTTTTTCTGTAATTTCGAATCCACCGCAATTAAAATTGTTTTATAACGGTTTTCCTTATACCGGTTATTCGTTATAACGGTTTTTCTGGTTGCTTTTTGCTAAACCGTTATAGAGAGAATTGACTGTAGTCGAAATTGAATATTGAATTGACACTCAAGAATATCAATTGTGAGATAAATTTCGTATTTTAGCTTTCTGGAATACTCATGCAATTACGAGTGTCGCAACTTTAAACTTGGCTATAGCCAAACTTGGAATCTAGTGCTTAATACCTCTATGTACTTGGGTTTTCAACCAAGTTCGTGTGCAGTCCAAATCCCGCCATGAAAAATAAATTTAAATTCCTGTTTCAAGTTCGAGTTGAAAATAAAGTACTCGTTACGGAACTCTAATTGTACACATTGTTTCAAGTCTATTATAAGAATGGTTCGGACACGCAATAAAACAGGGTTAATTGAAGACCTCCTTGCGTCTATCCATGTCTTCATAACCAAGTAAATTTTACCTATTGCCCAATAAAGCGTCGACATAACAATTTAAGTAATTCAACAGTTTATGGCAACGACACAGCAATTATTATTTAATTATTTTTGCTTTGATTGCAGGTGACTGCTATTATTGGGACGGAAAATGAAGAACTAAGAACTTGTGTAAGAACAAATTGGTTCTTATAAAAGTACTCGTGGGAATTATTTTTGATCCGGATTTATTCTGCCACTACTTCTGCACAATCCATAAATACCATACCACTTCATTTGAAGAAATAGCAGCACTATGACCTGCCTTTCAGACTGCAATTGTGTGACGTGCAAATTTGTAAATATGAAAAAGTGGCTGAAGCAAATGACTCACAAAGAAATTTTACCTTGCACATTGCATTGCAGTCAGTGAAATCTAATCTCAGCATGAAAAAATCCGTCCTTATTGTGGTGCACATGATAATGTGGTTACCTCCAGTGAAACTTTCCACGGAAAAAATCGCCCACTTTCTAATGGACCAAGTTCCCAAGTTTCCCCAAATTTCCTGCATTTACGTCATTTTTAATACGAATAGATCTACTCCGTCGATTGCAGACCCAATGCTGATGGCGGATGGCATAGTGCCCTTAAAATTTACAGACACCAATTTACCACAAGCAGAAGTGACACCGGACATTTTGCACCTGTACGAACGCCAATCTCCCATTGGTCATCATCAGCGTCATCACCAGGCTGTACTTCTTATGCCATCAACATCACAAATCTCAGATGTGACCCACGAACAAAGGCTCTTCAGTATCCTGTCCAAACACACCAATTTCAAGTGGGACCATTATTTCCTATTGCAAAACCCTCCTCAAAAATTCTCGCCTTGGTCAAATAAATTACGCTATATTCACCAGTTACAACTAGACGCAAATTTGGAAATATCTTCCCACATACCACCAATATTCTCCTCCGGAAAATTTCTCCAGGCAAATCCCCTTAAAATAACCGCCATCACCCTGGAGCCTTACATCGTCTTGCATGGCAAAAAGCCGGAGCGAGGATTCTTTTATAACGTAATTAAATATTCCGCACCCTACTACAACTATTCCTACACCCTGGAGACGCCCTTTTTCAAAGGGATCCACCGGCACCCCAACGGGAGTTTCGCGGATTATTTGGGGGAAGTGGAATCCGGGGAAAAGGATTTATGCCTCGGTGCTGGATACCTTCTCAACCGACACGGGCGCTTTGACTTCCCAAATTTCGTTGGATATTTAGGCCTAGGATTTACAACGTCCGAGCCCCAGAAATTAATCCATTGGGGAGCGGTAGCATTTATTTTTGAGCCAGTCGTGTGGGCATATTTGTTGGGCGGCACTACCCTCGTTTTTGCCGTGATTGCCATTTCCCTCCTCACTTTGGAGGGCAAAAGGAAAGTTGGCACGGGAAGTGTCCCTTCAAAAATTTTCCAGGCTGCATCCTTGGCCTTAAATCCCCTTTTGGGTCAAGGTGTGACCGGGATTCCTCTGGTTGGGAGCGTGATCATTGTGAGCGTCACTTGGCTCTACGGGACCGTGATCATCCTCACGTACTTCCAAAGCGACTTCGTCTCCTACGTTTCCTATCCGGTCCAACCGGAATATCCCAGGACATTCCAGGAATTAAGTAAACGCTCGGATTATACCATAAAACTGATGTATTTGAACGCCACGGCCATCCGATTCTTCCGCCATTCCACCACGCCCGTGTACCAATCAATAGACCGTCGCTTGATCGTGGAGCTGAGCAAGCTCGGATGTCACCAGGCGGCTGCCCTGGACCCGAAGACGGTCTGCATCGACCTGGACCTCTTGGCGATGAGCACCATCGCCAGGAACTTGACGCTCCATCGGAGCTTCCCACCCCTCAAATTCTCCCATGATGCGGCTGAACTTCACCATCTCAGCATGGGCTTTACGGCGAAGAGCAAGTACTTGGAGATCTTCGCGAGGATTCTGAGTTCCTTCCGGGATATGGGCTTTATCCGCCGGTGGATCGAGGATGCCTTCGAAATTAAGAGGGTGGAGAGTATCCGGCATTTGCGGGGGGAGAAAGGCCCGCTGTACCGGAGGTTAAAGTTTAATCTGGATGCACACGACACCAACTCGGCCACGCCCTTTCGGATTAAAAATGTTTTGGTGGCTTTCATCGTTCTTCTCATTGGGTTGAGTTTCTCCTGCGCACTTTTTGGAGGGGAATTCCTTCGTCCGGAGTATCTTGAACTCTTCAGCACTTCCTTTACCTCTGTACTGGGGCAATGTCGACGGAAATTGAAGGTAAGCGTACACGTACTCCGTAATGCTATCCTAATCGTCAAATGTGGGCATAAAAACATAGTTGCCTACAGCATTCCTGAGTAATTTAAAATGGAGCTATAGCTGAGCCTTCTTAATTCAATTAATTAATTACAATTCAATTAATTGTTAATTAATTTATAATTCAAATAATTCTTAATTCAATTAGTTCTTAATTCAATCAATTCTTAATTCAATTAATTATTCTTAATTCAATTAATTCAATTAATTCTTAATTCAATTAATTCTTAATTCAATTAATTATTCTTAATTCAATTAATTCTTAATTCAATCAATTCTTAATTCAATCAATTCTTAATTCAATCAATTCTTAATTCAATCAATTCTTAATTCAATTAATTCTTAATGCAATTAATTATTCTTAATTCAATTAATTCTTAATGCAATTAATTATTCTTAATTCAATCAATTCTTAATTCAATTAATGATTCACAATTGAATGTATATATTTATTTGTTTATCTCGCAATGTCGTCAACGATATGTACTTTGACTATTCATAGTTTCTGAAACCAAACATGCATTCAATAGTTAACAATGCCTTTTGGAATTTCTTGATTTTTTTATATAGAGATACGCAGCTGTAATAAAGGACTAGGAAATCCTACACCAATATTCCAGCACCAAAAGGGGAGGATTCAAGCTAAACACCATCAAATTACGGACTGAACGTAGGTGGGCGAGTATGATTGTTTCTGTTAAAATGTTCGAATTGAACTTATCGTTAGTAGTGCACAAAATAACGTCAAAACTGACTGGTATTTATATTCAATAATATAGTTGATTCGTCTTGATAAGCGTGAAACAATCCGGTGACCAATCATGGAATGAAGCATCGATGGAAGTTGGTCAGGATTTATTTATTTGATTAATAAATTATTAATTTACTATGATATGTTATTTAAATCTGTACATCACATATACTAGTTCAATCCGCTTGCAAGAGAAGCAAAGAGTTGTCTGTAATTAAAATTAATTATAATAGCATGTGTGAACATTCAGCGTTTCAAATGCTCGGCATGAGTCAGAAACTATACATGTGTTTAATTTTATTGTGAATGACTATAGATATATCTTTGAATTTATATTTATAGCAGTGGGAAATGAGGAAAAGTGAGAGATGAGTAAGATAGCTAGAAAAATGTGAGAAATTGAAGGCGATTGGCCAGAAAAATTATCCAGACTAAAATCTGCTGATGAACCAGATTATAACGTGGAAATAGATATGCGGTTTACCAAAAAATTTGTTTACGGTCAAAATTCGATAAGTGCTAGATTTTCATTTTAAATTTACAGCGCATATAAACGTACCTGTAAACAGAGCTAAACAAGTACATTTGCATCTGCTGTTTTCATATATTATTTGCACCCACATTTATGCCGAATTGTGTGCCACGAACAAGTTCACAGAATTGCTGACGATCACATCCAATAAGGTCAGGGAGAGGCCATTGTCGACGAATCCGAATCCAGACAATTTGCACTGAGTTGGACGACAGCTTGCCAAGAATTTCCCCCGGAAGTTTGACTTCCGTTGTTGCCTCGCCCACCGCACCAGCTCCGACTGGGACAAGTTAAAGCATTTGGCGGTGATCGGGACGGCTTTTGCATTGAGAATGTACATGATCCCAATGACGGTGACGATGGACTTGGCGGAATGGACGGTGACGGCCTGGACCATGTTCAGCACCACGATGATCGCACCGATGGCAATGCCGCAGAAAAGCGCATCTGCCACCAGCTGATTGTATTCTACTTGCAGGACTTCAAGCGTTCGGTATTTCTTCATGGTGTCCCACGTCAAACGGTTCCTTCTACGCATTGAGCTACAAAAATGCATTTCTTTTTCAAGCTGACACATTAATACACAAAAATGTACTGACATACACATACATCGTCGTTTGGGAACCAAAAGTGACTAAAATCACCGAAAACTAATGGCAAACCTAACTATAAACCAAAATTTCTTAAAAGCAAAACTGAATAAGTTCCAAATATTCTGAAAATACAGATAAGCTACAGAAACAGGCTACACAAATTGGCTGAATGTTCCCACCTGCTGCTGCGCAGTCCAGAAACAATAAAATATGTAGCTATAGATTGGTGTAGAATTTTATTGCGGTTATATTCAATGAAGTTATATCCTGATCCGACAACAATTAGCCAGGTCATAGTGTTTTTTTCGGCGCGCAGTTCAAAAAATGGGAAAATTGCCCAATTTTAAACTATGCGCGGAAAATCCACGATGATTTGGCCGATCAGAATGTGACTTTGTTAACTGGAACCGCAATAAAATTTGCACCGTCACGTATTTTTATCTTATTTTTATTATTTTTGGGCTAGGCAGCAGCGAGATGGGAATTTCCTGTCAATTTCTGTATAGCGTATTTCTGCAGCTTATCTATCTGTATTTTCAGATTTTTTAGGATGTATTCAGTTTTGCTTTCAAGATTTTGCTTTATAGTTAGTTTTGCCATTAGTTTTACGGGCTTTGAGTCACTTTTGCTTCTTCAACGAGAATGTGTAAGTTCCAAATTTACCGGAGAATCATGTTTATTGAGCTCGAGTGGAGAATCAGCAGCAGCAGCAACAGTGCAGAAGCGCTGTATTGAAGGACGAAGATATATATTTGCAAGGTTGTCAAGGCGACGCGCGCGAGGCCCCGGAAGGGGCGCCCAGGGAGAATGCACGTGAGGAGAAACTCGTGCGCGGGTTGCCTGATCGTCCTCAGGGAATGCAGGAATATCAAGGCCAACGGACAATACACGGACGCCTTCTTCACCGGCTTGGTGAAGTCCAACTTGGTGTAATCCTTGTCCACTGGTGACCTTTCTATGGTCATTCGCCCTTCAGAGGTCACATAAAGAGCTTGCAATTAAAAAATTTGCATTTCTTTCCAGCATATAATAATTAATTTCAATTCAATTAATTTTAAAATTTTAGTTCGATGTTAGCGTAACAATTTTATGCATAAATATGCATAGGAAACTATTCCGACTTCGAATTGCTTGCCTTCAATGTAGAAGGCCAGAATGTGATTGCAATAATCACGTAGCTCCTGAGCTCGCCTGGAGAGAAACCAGTGAAGGAAGAATGTAAGGAGCGTTCCGGCCAAAAATCCCTGGAAATTTATGTTATCCTTCGACTCCAGAATCATCCAATAACAGCACAATGCATATTTGCCAATCAGATATACCTGGAAAATCCCGTACAGGGACAAATTGGAGATGCAACGCAAGTGTGGGAGCGTCGTTGTTTTCATGGCGATTTTGGAATTGACTTTATCAACCCGAAATGGAACTACTCCCAGGCGGGAAAGGGCGTCCATAATTTTCAAAACCAGCTTCACACTGGCGTTTGTGTCAGTCGAAATCATTCGGCGCTTCAATTGGAATGCAAAGGATATTTTTTGTTTTTTTTTTTACTATAGACTCAGAAATTTTGGACGACCGCCACCGATTTAGCACAGTGTCCTTCTAAAATCCTTGCGTATCGGCAGAGGAATTAAAGTTTCTGAGGTTTACATCTTATATACACAGTCGACTTCGTAAACCGGGTCTCTTCATAACGATTTTTTCATATAACGGTCTGCGAAAATATTCTGTGGATTTGCTAATTTGCTAGCACAAAACATTACTTTCGGTATAACGGAACATTTGGAGATTTGCGGTGAGCTCCTATAGAGAGGATCGATGTTTCAATCAAAATATAGACATACCATTTCCGGTCACTTTCCTCAGCACTTTGCAGTAAAAGAAACTGGCGTCGAAATATTTAATTCGTTCAATATAGGTAGATACATATGCATATGTACAACATACATACATACTACGTCGCTCATGTCAGAGAATTTAAAGTATGCAGAATATTGCAGAAGGCAGAAAATCCATTTATTCGTGTCACTCAATCTCATCCACCCCACGGGACGATCGAAGAAAGTGCCGGGGAAAGTATTGTCGTGCGTCATTTAATAGCGTCAGTCAACTTGCGCTATATTTTTCATGAAATTGCGCTTAAAAATGGTTAGGGCGTGCTTTTTAAAAAAGCTAGCTCTGCTTTTAAATAGCGCGTGTGCGGTTTTTGCTGTTATTTAGCATTTTTACGGTTTCTGAAATCTGCAAAAGCTTTTAGCTGTAAATCGCAGACGGAAAAAATTCTATTCCATGCCGATTGAGCCACATTTGAGCCTGTTATGTATTTACAATCTTAACTCGCAATTTTAGAGTCTGTTTTACGTACCAAGTAACTCCTTATACCCACGGCCTTTCTGAAGCGGCCATTCTATAGCGTACTAGGTATGCATGTGCAAATATTCCATGTAGTATGTTACTGCGAATTTAGGAAAAACCCCGATCCCGATCCGACCAAGATCATAGATACCTTATGGCGGCTTTTTCAAGAAAATAAAAAATTTGCGCTTTCCGATCAAATGGATTTTTTTTCTGTATTTACAATGCTTTTAATTTTCTCCCAACCATGCAACTTGGACGTATTTCCAATTTAGTAATTGCGTAAACAGGTATCGGCGAAAAAGCGAAGGTGCATGGCCAAAGCTCCGATGGAGACTGCGGTGAAATGGACGGAACAATTGTCGTCACCATCCATTATGAGATTATCGGACCTTTTCTTCCGGCGCAAATTGTACTGGAACATTTTCCCATGCTTCCTACCAAACATTAATTGGTCCATCTCAAATCCCTTATTCTCACTTTCCCCCATCGAATTTCTTATGGACAGGAAGCATCCGGAGGAACCCTTTTCACCTTGCCACGACAGAATCTTCTCCAGCCACTCATGCTTCAGGAATTGCTCGAAACCAGCCAGGGAACACACCAATACTGCACAAATGACCATAAAGTAAACTGAACAGTCAGTAAAGAGAGTTAAATAAATAATGGCTATAGAATTTCGAAAAAAAATCGAAAATACTCTGCTCAGCCAGAAGATCCTGGAAAGCTAAAGGATAGCCGGAGGTTTGGATGACATTCGCCTCCTCCCAAATTTTGTCGCACATGATCCTCAAAAACTCCTTCGGCTCCATGGTATTCGCCGTTTTCCGCTTAAATTGAGCATCATTAAAACAGTTTTGCTGCGGGAAAAAAATCGGGATGAATAATTGATTAAATACACCAGAAACTAATTAATTCGTACGCCCAACAAAAATGGAGCTGAACACTAATTAATGGAGATAATTATTATATAATTTTTTTTGTTATTCTAGATTACTAGTGGAAATCATTTTTTCACCTGTTTTGCAATTAAGTAGAAAAGGACTTGATGGGTCAAGGAATACCGAGAATGGGGCTTCTCCATGAAGAGCTGGACACAATCCTCGGTGGGATTACAATGATCAAAGATCTGATTAATACAAGCATCCGACACACTTTCGGTCATACTCTCGTCGACCGTGAGAAGGTCATCGGCCGTTGTCACGCTCAGTCCTGGAGATTTCCCCAATAAATCATTATCTTTGCCCGGCCAACTTTTCAATTCTGGCGTTTCCCATAAGGTAGCGTTAATCCAAGTGAATTCCTGCTGAACCTCTTGTCAGAGAAAACGATGAGGGAGAAATGAGAAATTTTAGTATAAAAATCCAGTATCAACGAAAAGTTTTCTTTCAATAGTGAAACAACTAATTTTTGTAGAATTAAATTGCATGTACGAAGAAAAATTAACAGAAACATACTTTTTCTCTCTTTTTCCGTCGCGTCTTTGGCCATCAGCTTGTTCGTTAAGGGTTGAGTGATTCTCTTACTTAAAAATTCACTCTTTAATTGAAGGGCCATGAAGCGCAATTGCAAGTACTGGGGTAATCCTTGATGACCTGCTTGCACCAGCTTCATTTGGGCTGTGGAAAAAAAACATTTTTCTTCAGCCATTTCCTTTAACTTGCTTATCTATCTTGAATATTTTTTATAGCACAGATTTCAAATTAATTTAGCATTCAAAATCTGTAGTTTGTTCTTGGCGATGCGTCTGCAGTCATAAAAAAAAGCCTAAAGGACAGAATATTTGTATTGTTACCAGGGAACGGAATCGGAATTGGTATTCGAATCGGAATCGGAATTATATTCATATTTTGCCAGGATTCGAATTCAAATTAATATCGAAAAAACTATGAAAAAATATTGGAATTTGAAATTTTAATCCGAAAAAAGTATCGGTATTTAAATTTGAATTTTTTCCTTCTGAATACGAATTCGGATTCCAAATTGCATGTTTTGGTAATAATTTCATACGCAAAAATCATTTCAAAACTTAAGTTTCAGAACAAAATTTGTAAACATTTATATTGGACCGCATTTAAATATTTGCCATGGACAAAATATAATACCGAATTAATTATATACTGATTTGAAGTATGTTTAGTACAGACTTGGATTTCTATTTAGTAAATTTCTTAAAAATTTAGAATAAATTTCTATTTAGTAAACCATGGTACAAAAAGTCAACATAGAACCTACTTAAATGAGTGTTTTTGCTGGTACGTAATTCGTGTTGCTGTCTAAAATTTAAAACATTTTATTAGTTAACACTTTTCTAATAAAATTTCGATTAAATTTGACATGGCTGTCACACTATAGAGTCGTGGTGTCAGAGTGGGCCAACTACTATTAACTGAATCATTGTATACATACAGTAATCTTGTAATCTGTGATCTCCATATACGTTTAAGTAACAATTGAAGTGCTTTTTGACCGTACAAGTGCTATATCAATTAAAAATATATAAGTATTCAAAAAGTATTCGAATACAATCCGTATTTTCCGATTTTTTGAATGTATTGGAATCCAAATTAGAATTCAAATGCTCAAATATCTGAATTTATAATTCGTATTCATATTTTTGAACATTTGGTATTTAAATCCGAATTTTAATTCAAATTTTTTCTGATTCCGGTCCCTGATTGTTACGTAGTTCGTAATAAATTATTTAATTATGACCCTTGTTTATTGAAATAGTTGTTTACCTTCCATGATACTCGTTCCAATGGCCGCATCCATGACCAAGTTTCCCAAATGCTTTTCATAGAAGTCCATGGCCCGAGTGACACTGTCCGCCATCAGTTCCAAATCCTTTTTGTCGTACGGACATACCGACAAGGTCACTGACGTCTTTTCCGAAACTTCTGGGGAGAACGTTACTTTCTCCCAAAATGATTTATACATATTTTCAACTTCTGCATATATCAATCTGTCGATGAGATACAGTTGCCAAATGATGACCAGGGAAATTAACACCAAACAATTCCTGTTAAAGACATCCATTCTGTCTCCGCAAATTTTAACTCCAGATTATTTCAAATTAAAATTATTAAAATAAGCTACAGAAATTGGTGGAATGTCCCACTTTGCTGCTGGCGTAGTCAAAATAGATAATACAAAACAAGATAGAAATACTTATTGGTGCAGAATTTTATTGTGTCTCCAGTCAACAAAGTTGTTCCCAGATCCGGCAACAATTGGTCAAGTTACGGCGGTTTTTTTGCGCATAGAGTCTAAAATTGAGTGCTTTTATATTTTTTGAACTGCGCCGAAAAAAATTTTTGAACTGCGCCGAAAAAACTGCGCCGAAAAAAAAATGTCACTCGACAAATTATTGCTGGATCAGGATACAACTTCATTTAATGAAACAGCAATTTTTGGCACCAATAAATATTTTTGTTTGAATTTTGTTGTTTCTGGGCTAGGCAGCAGCAAGGTGGAAAGATTCAGTCAATTTCTATAGCGTGTTTTCAAAAATTTGTCAGTTAGTCACTTTTGGGTTAAAGAATTTTGCTTGTAGTTCGTTTTGCCATTAGTTTTACGTGCTTTTCGTCACTAGTGATTCTTAAAAGCCGATATGTAAGATGATGTACATATACGTGGTTAACCTTGGAGTGAGCCTGGTAATGAGCCTCATCAATGTTCTGCACCACCTCAGGCATTTAGTCAACGTCAAATTTGCGATTTATCCTCAGCATCTGGAGGACACTTGAGCATAGACAGGGCAAATATATGCATTCTGACAATTATGAGAATATTAAACTGTCTCTGTCTGTGAGTTGAGATTTATGGCTTCCAGGTGTCCACGTCCACGAGTTGCATTCAAACGAATGTGAATTCGGTGGAGTCTCACAGAACAAAAGCAATTTTGTAAAAGCAAACTTTTAACGAAAATTATACGATTATATTTAAGACTCAATGATTTAGCATTAGCGTGTGGTTCCATCATTGTGCCTACTCAAAAAATGAATGGAGTTTTGTGGGGAACTTCTAGGCATCCGAATCCGTATTTGAATTCAAATCGGAATTATATTAACATTTTGCAGTATTTTCATCGGAATTAGTATCCATATTTTCGTAAGAAAAATATTTTAATTGGAATTTATAATTACAAATACATTAGAAATTCAAATTCATATTTAAAAGTTGACATTTGGATTCCAATAATTTATTGGTATATTCAAACATTCCTTTCGGATATCTAAAATATAAATTCTAATTCCAATACAATTTTATTCAAATATTCAGACATATGAATACGTATATAATCAAATACTTTTCGAATATTTTTTAAAATTTATTTTTAATGCAATCTGGCAAAATTTGTATGTAGCTTAAAAACGCAAAATCAATGCACAAATTATAAATTGATTCCGTATAAATCTGATTTTGCAAAAATTGATGCTTTTACGGACGAAATTGTTATATTACTGCCAATTTAAAACATAATTGTTGCAATACCTTGATTTTGCAAAAAAAAACTTACTCGAAGGCTGGGATTAGCAACATAAATGAAAGAATTTTCGAATACCAATAAAGTATCGGAATCCATATGTCAATTTTTGAATACGAATTTGAATTTCGAATGTATTTGTAATTATAAATTCGAATTAAAATATTTTTCTGACAAAAATTTGGATACTAATTCCAATTTAAATGCTGAAAAATATGAATATAATTCCGATTTGAATTCGAATACCGATTCGGATGGCATACCTCGCTGGAGAGTTCTCCAGTATGCTCGTTGAAAGAATACTCCGCGAAAGCATTCCCATAAATCCCCCCATGCGAATATACATAAGAATAAAACCGGAGGGATTCTTTGGAGCAGAATCCCTCCGGGAGGGATCCAAACGCTGCTATATCGGACATAAAAGAGCTCCTTCCTACCAGATCCTCCACACTCCTCACGTCTTACGTGGTTGTCTTTCTCAATGTCTACCGTCGCTACATATTCAACACAAATTTTACGCGAATTCAGAAATTTTGCTTGCAACAGAATTGCCACGCCGCACATTTAAAAATTGTTTATACACACAAAACTTTGTTACATATTTAACTAGCAAATTTCACGTAATACAAGCATTTTACTTTTAACGGCATAAGACAACTGTTACAATTTTCAAATTATATCCATATCAAATAATGGATTCAACACGTGTTGCAAGATTTAAATTTTTTAAATGATAGATACATAAGATACCCATTTTAGGTGTCATTCATAAGCAATTAACAACAAGAATGGCACGAGCCGCGCCGACGCAAGACTGAAAACGGTTCTAACTAAAAAGTCTAACGTCCGTGGCGCGTAAAATTGTTACGGGATATGCGGATGCGCCGAAGGAATACGATGAATGTTTTTTTTTTAATTCTTGTGTTTTCTGTTATTCTCATCTCATCTGCAGTCCAGGCTCATTCCGGGTCCAGGAAGGAAAACAGCCAACGTGCAGGTAAACAAAATTTGTGGTATTTCTGAAGTAGCTTTAGCGTATTTAATATAGTTACAAGTTATATAGTTATCACAGAACAGATCGGATAATGTTTTTTGTGACAACTGACAAGTGAAATTGTTTTTATGAAATTGTCAGAACTTCAGAGTAACCCTTTGTGCTCTTTTAATTGTCCTTCTGCTGATCGGGTACGTTCAAGCTTGAACAACTTTGGCGTGTCATCCAGGCAAGGTAAAGTACATTTTTGCAGCTAATAGTGGTCTTTGATTGTAATGGAAAACTTCACTATGATCCCCTTTCCCAATAGTTTTTGTCTTCAAGAGGGTAATCGAAACACCATTTAAACGGATATTCATAATTTTTTCGTTGTCCGTTTTAGCTTTTACAGCCACAGTCTTGAAGACAAGAAGACAACCTTCCAGGGGGGTCAATTCCGTTTTTGAGCAGTGTAGGCAGATATGTAGAGCCATATCCATAGAAATCGGATGTGAAACAGACTTTGAAAAGGTCATTGAATATACGAAAGCTTATAATTAATTATCGGCAATCAAGATGGAGGGGCGTTTACTACGGAAAAGGGGATCATCATCCTTGACCAGCGGGATTTCAATGGATAATTGTTCGGGGAAAAAGGTCAAGAATGAGGAGCTGGACGAAAATGGAGTTCCATTGCCTCCGGAGGTACGTATCCGTGTATGAACAGTAATAATTACTTATAGCTCATCTCTCGTACAAATAACGGATAATTCTTATGAAATTGTTTGTAAGTACTCTGATATTAGTTTAGTATTCAATACCCAATTAGTTTGGTTGATGACCCTTTTTTGAACACACCACTCTTTTTATTCTATTGTATAGACTTACCAACAGATATCAAAGTTGCAACCAAGCAGAACCTGTATAATCTATTCAAATTCTGTAATAGCACTTTAATTGAGTTTAACAGATCCTGAGCTGATTCTGCTGGATGCAGTCCTGCACTGCACACTTATAGATGCTTGTAGAATGCAATCAATTTGGTAAAAGTATAACAATTATGTTTTTGTGTAATCCAGGTTCTGGAGCTAGTCTTTCATCGCTTGGAATTTAAATTTGTGAAAACATGCCGACTCGTCTCCAAACTTTGGAATATTGAAGCTTGCCGAGCTCTACGCCGTGGGACTCTTTTATCTTTGGTGGGAAACGAATCGAAGCCCAGCGAAGTTTGGAAGACTTTGCGCTCTAATCAATTTAAGAAGTTACCCTTTCCTTTCAAGAATATTTGTGTAGATAACTACACACTGTTGGACAATGGACGGATTGACAAGTTTTTGAAATTGTACCATAAATTGGATTTGAAAGTTACGTCATTGGAATTCAAATTGAAGGCTGCTCTACCTCACGAGTATCCTCGTTGTCTTCCCCTGTACCGGGCTGTCAACCTTTTTCAGAGTGATTTAACCCACTTCATTTTCGATAGTTCACATCCTTTCAGTTATAATGTGGATGCTGTCTGCAAATTTTCTTTACCTTCCCTAAAACGACTGGACTTGAATGTCAACTTCGGATCGTATTCCAATGAAATTAATTTCCTTATTGCTCTGACAAGGGGTTCTTCAAACCTGAGTCAACTGAATATCAAGGTTCATCTTCTTTCCAAACAGTTGGAACTTATAAAAAGTGTTCTTCAAAATGGTTCTTTTTTCTCATTAGAGGAACTAACAATGCGCTGCTTCATTGCACTTCAAAGTAACGCTGGTGCTCTGTTGGAAGCCATGAATTTGACTGAGAGAATGCCTCAGCTCAAAAAACTGACATTTGTGCAAGATCACCCATCCCCAATCAGTCAGCGAATTTTTGACCAAACTTTCAAGCCAGTGATTCCAACTATTCAATTTTTGAGTCTTGACGATTTTCAAAGCATCTGTAGCCCTTCCCTTTCCGCTTATTCCTTCACTGCACTAACAGAATTGCAATTGGGAACATTTGATATTGGGTCATCCCTGCAGGGCCTCCCCGCCCTGAAAACGTTTGGAGCGGCAGTGATCTACATCACCAATGACTGCGATATTGTACCACATCAAAATGTTGCAAGGGTTGAAATCCAAAAACTGGTCTCAAGAGGTGCTGATGAATGGGCAGGGTCTTGTAGCTGTGCAATTGAATTCTGTATTCTGAAAATACTCCAGCAATTTCCAAGCGCTAATGATTGGAAAGTGTCCTGTCAGGTTCTTCAGATTTTTTGTGACTATGTGAATCAGTTTGCACCAATTGTCAAGAATAATTACGAGCGCATCCATTTCTTGGATCTTGGGGAATGGCCTGACATTCGGCGACAGTGTAAACCAGACTGTGATGTTTTGGACAATTATTTTTTGGATATGGGTGCTAGAAGCGCATCGGATAGATCTCAAGGGTTCTTTTCCGTGAAGGATTTTAAAGGTAGTGTGCATTATTTTAAAATGATCAGTATATTACTTGTATGTATTTTAGTATTTTTACATATAGTATGTATGTTACATAATAGATACATAGGTGCAAATAATATAATATGTATGTACCTATACGTATACCTCGGTATGTATGCATTTTGAAAATAAAAATGTATGACAAAAAGATGTTGACTTCAGTGGGCTGCCTGGTCCCTGTGTATTGTATCCGGATTACTCTTCAATTTTTTTCAATTTCTCAGGGTTACAGGCTATCAGACTTGGTCGAGAACATAAACTCAATAACGCCTTCGTCAACCAGTGCTTCGGATCTCTGATGTCTTTGAAACTGGTTGAGTTTTACTGGGTAAGGCTATAAATTTGTAAATTATTTTACATTCATCATTTGTGTGGTATTCTCATTTTAGTTGCCACAATTTAATGCTCGTTTCGGATGTACAACATTACAATAATTTTGTATTTAACAAGTAATGATTTTTTCTTAATAATGGTCTTGGGCTGGGCTTGTTATTTGCTATTTTTATTTTCAGCATTATTTCACTAATAACAGTGTTATTATTTTGTACTGTATTTTACTTATTGTTATGTTCCAATTATTATTGTTGTTTGACAGCACGAAGACATGACTGCCGACGTGATTGTCAATGCCGTTTCTCACATACAGACGGTGGTTATCTTGAATTGTTGTGATACTGAGCACAAGTCTGAAACTCTGAAGGTCTTCCAAAACCTACCAACCTCCGTCTTCTGTGGCTGCCGACGAAGTTGCCCTTCTGGTGATCCAAATAAAAAGGGTTTGGGGATGGGTCATCGACTCTCGTCTCTTATGAGTTATATTAATGAGCGATTAACAAGCATTGAAAACAACATCAATAATCTTCTCCAGTCGTTCAACAACAACTAATCTGTAGACTAAACTTATACGTGCACCAGTGACATGCAACGTAACTATTCTATGTACATATAATTTATGTACCTAGTACCTATATTATATGCTTCGGTGGAAAATCGTCTTTATTTTACGTCCTTTTATACAAGTTATGTTTTTATCTTGTTTTTCTTTTTATACTTCATGTAAAAACAAGTCAGTTCCTAAAAGTGAGCCCTTCGTAGATGTGGGTTTAAGTTTCAGGATCGTTCTGATTCCTTATCTGTGTCTTCAAGCACGAACTGAGTGTTGTACTGGGTAAATAAAATAATGGACTGACTTTTTCTGAATTTTGAAGTCATTTATAAAATCATTACAATTAAACTGTGTTATTTTGTATGTAAATTGTAAATAAGTAGTGCAAAACTAGAGTAAAGAAATTTACCCCAGATACATGCTGTCACTCCAAGTGATTATTTCAGGTTGTTGCTTATGATTTCGGTGGGAGGAATTTTTATTATTATATTGTCGTGTTTGGGCTGTTTTCGTGAATTGTTTAAGAATCTTCCTTAAAGCTTCCTCCTTCTCTTCCCTCGTGGGAGAGTCTGAGCCTAGGCATTCTGCCAGTACTTCCACTGATGAAATTTCAAGATCTTTGAAATAATAGTTTGGGTTTGACACTGCCATTGGAGCTTTTCCGCACGTTTCACATGTGGTCGTAGTGACAAGGACTGAGAGGATAATCGTAATGATAATCACAATCACAGACCATAAGAAGACACGGATATCACTTCTAATGTTGATGGAAGCCATGACGGATTTTGTAAAGTACATAAATATTTGATTGATCAAAATTGTTGCTTTTGCATGATGCTCTTGTCAGCTTTGTGGTTTTGTCACTGTTGGCGGTCGGACGTCGGACACAAGTTATTGTGAAAACATGAGGAATTATCACTTTATCACTTTTATGTGTCGTGTTTGCCACACCGCCACACGACTTTTTTTCGTGTCCAGTGTTCATCTATGCCTAACTGCTAACTAACTATAACTATATAAAAAATACCTGGCCTAACTACTTATAGCTATAGCGATTGGCTGCTGCTGCGATTGGCGAATAATATATATACAGGTACATACAAATAGGTATTTAATAACAATGCAAATGTGAATAGCTTTGGGTGCGTATAAAAGCGTAGGTTCACTTTAAATTATTTATTTATTTACAGTGATACATAATATAATACATATACGTATAGTTACGTATACATGAATGTTAATGTAAACCATGGCACTACTGCGCTAATTAAAAGTATAGACAATACACACGTTGCTCTCTAAAATGTTTCCTAGAAATTAACAAACAGGATTTACGAAACCACACTGTGACTAAAAGTTCAAAATTATGGGTTTTTGTCCATAAAGATCTTTTGTTAATGGTCACGGCAAAATTTTGGAAAAGTCGCCATTTGACTCATCAATGCTGTGACATGTCACATTATTAATTAAAGTTTAACATATGTATAATTCTTTATTCTTGTTCTTGTGTAAAAACTTACTTGATTCTGTGAAAATCCAGTGCCAAAATGTGCGATGGGAATTGTCTACAAAAAATGGAATCGTGTGTATATGTAAATATGTACCTATATTGAGGCAAAGAAACTGCAATGCATTTTAGGTAACACTGATTTTTGTGATTCGTAGAGTTTTTATGACTTAATGCGAGAAAATGAACGTGAAGCACTTGTGCAATTTCTGCATGTGCATACCTACCTGCTGTATTATATACACATGCCATACTTTCAAAGTTTCACGTACTACGTGTTTGAGAGTGTAGCTATAGTGAATAAAATTTATGGACTGGAGAATAGTAAACGTAAATGGTCATGTGAAGTGTGAAGGAGTCCCTTCTTTAACACGCTTTTGTTTATTGTTTCCACTAGCTATTTTCATTGTTCTTGTGGTGTAAGCATTCTATTACCATTAGTACAGCATCGCAAGAATAGCGACAGCCATGGCCACGAATGTTTTTCTTCGATTCTGTACCGCCGTGGTTGTGGCTGCCAGCAGATGTTTTTCGGCAAACCGGAGACTAGCAAAATTATTTTCTTTAAAAAAAATAAAACTCGGATGTTACTGAAAATTCCCAGCTTTACTAATGCAAATTTACTGAAACATAGAAGCACACATGGCATTTAACATACGTATATTTTGAATAGTCAGCCACAAATTTGACGCAAATAGTGGACTAGGGTTTTGTAAGCCTTGTTCGTATACAATTGCTCGCCGTACCTCCACTGCAATATTGGCAAAACCACGGTGTTCCTCCGAATTTTTCAATGGACTTGGGTCTACAAAATTCCAGTGCTTTAACTTAAAGCCATTTTTTAACCGTCAAAATCAATTAAATTTAGTATAGCCTATACTGTTGTAACTTGTAGCGTTGTGACGTATAGTACAACTCATACTACATAATACATGAAGTTGCAAGAAAATGGTCGAAAATTTCCAGTTTATATAAAAAATTGAAATATTTGAAGCACGAAACAGCGCAAAAATACGGTTCTTATTTATTTGTAAAATTGTAAATGATCCCGAAATCCCAGCAGTGTCATTTGAGGTGTCAAATAACAAGTTACAATAACAACAATCATCATTTTGCAAGGCATTCATTTCTTTTATTAGCGATTCAACATATTATTATCTCACTTGTGAATGTGCCTGCCTTTCAAAACACGACGACAATTTTTTATTTGCACCAACCTATCCCAAGGAAGCAGTTTAATATTGTTGCTCCCGAAAAAAATAAGTTGTATTCATTCATACAGAATCAAAGGGTAGAGTTTGAACGTGTAGATGGTAGATGTACTCGTGTCATCTGCTTTTATGAAATCTCAACTACAATTTATATTGATATAGGTACATGTAAGTACTTCCAGCGAATAACAAAATTCTGTAGAAAGTGCATAGAATTGGGACATCTGCAGAGAAAAACGTTTGAGAGGAGTCTGGAAAAACGTGTACGTACGGATGTTGTATGGAGAAGACGACAAAACGAATAACACGCACCAAAAAATACGTTTTTATGAGCCGCGTCGTGCTCAGAAATGAGAAAGTGTCACGCCCTGGATTTTTGTCAGATCAGCATTTCCCTTGTGGGAATGTCCTTTTCTCAGGAAGTACGGAGGTAATTAAGATAACACAGAAGACACTATGTTGATGTATTTTATTTTGGATCAGCTTGTACTCTCCCCGGTGCATCCAACATCAAAGTAAATGCAAAGCTGCAAAAGGGCAGGCAGCTTTCGTTATGGTACGTACCTATACCTACATATATGCATACAGAACTTGTGCATTTGCTTCAGAAAAACAGAGCAGCAGCAACTCTTCATTTTCTGCTCCTTTAAAAACAGTATGTACTTGCACATAGGCCAAAGTCTGAAAACAGCGTAGGTATGCATCAAATGTTCGAACAACGTCTGGGAAAGAAAGTGGTAAGAATTAAGCTCATGAGCAAGAATCTCCAAGAAGAGGACATTGCTCATAAGTCAAGAATAAGGGCAAGCACTGCGTAATATTTTGTGCGTCCAGTAATTGGAAAAGTGCTTTTCAAGACTCGTATTTTCCATCTCGAGATCTTTCATGGACCCAAAAGGACACACAAATGGTAAGTTCTTCTGAATCATTATTTCACATCATTTAGCAAAGTTGCTTGGTCTACACGTATGTACATGACGTAAAGCATGAAGGTGATAGATATTAAATTTTAAAAAAGTGATTTTTGGTTTTCAGACAAGCCGGAGAGAAATGAGACAGTGGCTGTGCGCCCAAGCGAAGTCATTGAGAATGCTCCTAAGAGTAATACTAGGAAGGAAACCGCCTGTAATTTTCAAAGCGACGATTGGCATGTCTCCAAGGACACTGTGGATGGACCCTCAATCGTTTTAGATGAAGGCCCCAAAGCCGGATGGTATCACTCTTCTGGGGAAAAGAATGAGAATTTAACAGCATTATCATTGCAACGTGTTTCACCGGGCAAGAAGCGCATTCAGGACCAAGAGACTCCTCAATCCCCAATGACCAAATGCCCCAGATATGTCCCAGCAACTGGGGAAGCCGAAGTAGCTGGTGAATGTGACAACGGGGAGGATGATGCTGATTCCACGTATTCAGATCCTTCAGAATTCCTCAAGGATTTTTGGAAGGCCATGGCCACTTTGATGCATCTGAAGAATGACGGAGGGGTAACAAATGTGGTGGAGGATTCTGGGGAAAGTGCTCTGCGTGGGAATTTCCAGGCATCCCCAGAAAAATCAACGGAGGAGGATTCAGTTGAGGAATCCGAGAAGCTGGTACTACTAAACGCTCAGGATGTCGTCCTCTACAAACTCCCGGAATCCTCAGAAGTTGGGTGAGACATTAATTTTAAAATGTCAATTACTTACTTATTAACGCAATGCCCTATAAAAGGTATATGTAGGTCATTTTTGAGGTCATTCTAGTAAGCAGAATAATTATTCAAACTAAAATGTTGCTGACTGTTGTAAATGTTTCGTAGATGTTCCTGGAGTCCGGACAAGCCTTTTTGGCTAGGGACAATCCTGTTATTCTCCTGCGGAACCAGCTGGGTCATCAAACTGGAGGAGGACAGCACGGAGGGACTGTTTGGCTTTCGACAATTTGAGGATCCCCAGATGGTCCTAACCACTAGTTTAGTTCGAGGGCAGAATACCATTCGATTCTTTACTTTCAGCTTCATCAAGAATAACGAGGTCGTTCATAAAGAAGGTAGCTAATAACGTTATTAATGAAAAAGGCCGACATTATTGAACATTTTATTACTCTAATTATGTGGCATGTGATGTTGCAATTGGTTCTTGACCGGTTTGTGTAAAAAAAAGCACGGCAGACAATGTTTGTAAACATTCTTGTAATTCTTAACGCAGACACCGAAGAAACAGTGGGGCTAGCCTTTGCCAGCCAAGGCGATGCCTTGAACTTCCTCCGTTGTGTGCAGGCACTCCGCGTACCAAAAGAGAAAAATAAGGTAGAAAAAAATTTCTAGCATACAAAATTTTGTCGTCTTTAAAATTGTATTGGGTCATCTTTACAATTTTATTGAATCATCTTTAAAATTTTATTGGATCCTTTTTAAAATGGTATTGGGTCATCTTTAAAATTAATTTGGAAAATTGCATGCCCTTTGACCCGTTCTCTTTGATTTAGCCCAGGATTCCCAGAATCAAACGGTCGGCGAAAGACCGGGCTTTGAAATCCTTGGAGACACTCCACACAAATTCCTCGCACATTCGTATCCCTCCTGGAGGAATGCAAGCCTATGTATTGAATGGATTGCGCCGATTCGGGAATTTCCCCTGCCGACTTTGCCCCGCCAACTTCGACGACGCCCGGCATATGCAGTTCCATTGGGGGCACGTCCACGACCTCAAGAGCAAACTCTGTCCAGTTTGTCACATTCCCTTTATCTTTGACGACGACCGATGGCTTCCGCATGTCCACACCAAGATTTGTCCCGGTTGCAACCTTGAAATTCCCGGGCAGGACCTTCCCCAGCATTTGAAAGAGGCGCATTCCGGGTACAAACTCTATCGGTGCTGGGAATGTCGGGAAAATTATTATGGGAATACCCCCGAATTTTGGACGTTTACACAATTAAAAGAACATCAGAGGCTTCATCACCTGCCCTCTCTGTACCAGTGCCCGGAATGTCTCCCAAAACTGGTGTATTTGATGCCGGAAGAGATCCCAGACCATAAAGCATTTCATGGAAATCAATTTTTATATTGCCATCTATGTGAAGCGGGTTTCAGTTTACCCCAAGACTTGAAGAAGCACCGGATGCTCGTGCACTACCGGACGGGGAAAAATGCGAGGTTGACCCTGGTGTATTTTGACTCCCAAAAGGACCAATACCTTTGGCAATCCTTTTGAACATACTAACATACTTACCTTTGATATAATAATAATATATATAAATATATACCATTAACCTACAATGTACCATTCACTGGCTGTAGGATTTATACAGAAAAATATTTTATATTAGTTGAAAGAAATACAACACATGTTTTAATTGACCGCATTAAAGGACATGTCTCATTTATAGACGTATTCGGAAACCTTCAAATTAAAAAAATAATTCGTACATTTTATAGATACGAAAAATTTGTCAATAATGGTAAATTCTAGATGCTTTTGCACTTGTTTCTATTTGATTTTTTTTTCATACTTTTTTCAGAATGACTTTTCCACTTGAACATACATGAATTGAGCTTGAATATCAATTTGGAACGCTGTTAGCACTTTCACTTACACAATATTTTATTTCTATTTCAATACGAAAAAATTTTCTGGTGGTGATTTTTTCACATACGATGACATGATCGATGTATTGGGCAAATAGGTATTATTAATTATTACATGATACTACATAACAACATAACATAACTAGGTATACATAAAATACGATAATACTTTATATTTATTATAGATTATAGATTAATATATAGCTTTCTGTGACGAGCCACACAAGAAAAGAGCACCAAGGAAATTTCGAAAACCGGCAAATTTGAAACAAGAATTCGAACGTACCAAAAACATCAAAAACTGCTAAAAAAAACAAAAATGCTAACAGACTATAATATAACATAAACAGATAATAAACAGCAACAGCTAACACGCTATTTAAACAGACAGTGCTAACCTGCTAACGTGCTAAAAAGTGCTATATAAAACTGCTAATAAATGCTATTAAAACGACAAGAGAGGGCTAGGCCAGAGCTTCAGCTTCGAGCTATAACTGGAAAAATGGGAAAAAGTGTGCCAATTACCGCGAATTGAATTTCATTCAGAATAATGAATAATGACTTTCAATTCAACCATTTGAATTCGGAACTTGTTTGTAGTCAACAAAATAGTCAGCGTTTTGACTAATAAAGGATACTTGACAAGGTCAAGAGAGGGGGTCATCTCGTGAAATAGATGGTGATGGAGGGGACTAAACAGCAAGTTATGACATCCGAATCGGTATTCGAATTCAAATCGGAATTATATTCATATTTTTCGGTATTTTAATCGTAATTAGTATTTACATTTTGGTCAGAAAAATATTTTAATTCGAATTTATAATTACAAATACATTCGAAATTCAAATCCGTATTCAAAAATTGACATTTGGATTCCGATACTTTATTGATATTCAAAAATTCCTTAAATATGTTGCGAATTCCCGCCTTCAGGCAAGTTTTGTTTGGCAA
>JAQGBT010000467.1:0-51535 GCA_034698585.1 Disparrhopalites patrizii
AGGAAGAAGAAAATTTTGAAGACGAGAGAAAAAACTGGAAAGAAGAAGGAAGAAGAAAATTTTGAAGACGAGAGAAATAACATAGAGTATTAGGGAAAGGAGAAGAAAAGTTACAAATGAGAGACGGAGAGAGAGAGGAATATGCCACGATAAAGCTGTAATATATATGGCATCAAATAGGAGAGATGAAATTATGTGACAGACCACAAAGAGAGACAAAAAGAGATTGAAAGGCAGTGAAAACAAGAAGATGATGATGGTCTCTTAAAAAAGACGAGATTTGGTGTTGAGTTTACAATGTGAGAAGTATTTATTGTTGGTACTCGGGGGTATCGAGCTGGAACGAAAATAAAAAAAAGTAGACAAGAACGTGTACTCTGCTCAGGTGTTCAATGGCAAAAGCAGAAGCATCATCCCAAACATAGGCAAGCTACATGTCTTCTAATTTAATTTGCAATAAGTACGTCCATATAAATCTCTCTGTTGAATGTTATACATACATACGTATAAATATAGCTTAAAAAGAGCACATGCATATAATATGTAATTGTATTATTAAAAAAATACACTCATTACTTGACGAGGGATTTATCAGGGGAAATTGTGGTCAATACATGCTTCAATGCTATCCTTAACAAAGAGCACCTTCATCGCGTGTTAAAGGAATGAAATAAAAAATATTTAGCAGAAGACCCACATCTTTTCCCTTGTGATTTCATATCTTTTTTTTAAAAAAACGACCAAAGTATGGGGATTAGAGCGTACATTGAGAGTGATACCGGCGTGTACAAAACCTTTTGAGGGGTGATAAAGGACTTCAAAAAATCAGTGTACATTTTTTTTTACAACTTTTTGGAGTAGTTCATTAAGAGAGTTACCCGAGTGAAAAAATGGCTAATAAAAAAAAACTAAAAATAGGTTCATCTGACTCTGTTAAAGATAATTAGCTGCTGATGTCGGACACTACAGGAGCTTTTGGGCAATTACGACCAAAATTTAATCTGTCCATCCATACATTTTACTACCCATGTGGCTTTTAAACAGTCTTTAAATGATCCATTGGGTGAAATAGTCCATGTCTTGTTAATTTAAAACAAAAAAAAAACATCTTTTAGTCCGTGAAGCTGAAATTTTGATTAATTTTTCACAGCATGAATTGACAGCTAGTAATATGAGTTTTGCTAATCCCTTCAAAGATGTTAATATTTCCAATTAAACCCAAAAATATTATTCTATTTTATTACATTGATTTTTAAAATAATTTGAAATTAATATTTCTAAATGAATTAAATATTGCAAATTAACTTGGTGAATTAGTATCGATGTACGGCCACGATATTACGACTTAAGTTTTCCAGTAATTTGCAATTTATATTCCCAATATTTCTAATTGATTTGGTCAATAAGTCTCATTAATTTTCTAATAATTTGTTATTAACTTTGTTATAATTTTCCCGATACATATTTCCATGTAGTTGGCAGCTAATAGTTTCAATTTTCAATTAGCGTTGCCAGTTGCCAATATTGCTTTCTTCAGGAGGTTCAAATAGTGTCCCCAAAAGTTTTTATTTAATTTTGCCAATAAAGGTTATATGTAATTTTGTCAATATAACCAGCTAATTTTTCAATTGTCAGTTAATTATGTACTGTTTTATACACACTGATTAGTTATCCAAATCTCACTTGAGAAAATCAGTGATTAAAATTAATTAAAACTCCCCTGAATTCTCCTTTTCGAAACCAAATTTGTTTTTGCTCGTCTTGCCAAAAATGGGAAAAATGTGGCACAAACAATAACGCTTTCATTAAACGCCGAAGTCAAACAAAAATTATGTGGACCGAATTTTATGACTGTATTTTTCGCAAAAATTCGCAGAATAACAAACCGGCCTGATTTTTGGGAAATTGAAAGGTTTTTATGTTGAAGTAATAAAAAAAAATCTGTACACACTTGTGTTCGCTATTAAAAGATGTTCCTGAGAGTTTTATAATTATCATTAGATTCCCACACCCCCTTGAATATCTCTGTATGTAAACAAAAGTTTGCACTCATCTCCCCTTAATTAGATTTGCTTGGCGAATTCATATGGTTGTATTTCTTCTATGGGGACGAAAGGGTTTTATGCTGTTGCTACTGAATGTCTGCTGACTGAGTGTCTGTATTAGGACTTTACCGTACACTCTTCAAGAAATGTTCCTTGTTTTTCGTTAATTTTTTTTTATTATTATTAAACCAGAAGAGCATCTTAAATATAATATTAAGAATCCCTTAGTACGGATTGACATTATTATCTCCCATCTTTCCCCTTCTTCTCGTGGCTGTATGTTGAGGTGAAACGAAGAGGAAAACGAAGTTGGGGAGGTTGTAAAAAAATTGGTGCCAAAATGAATGGAAGAGTTGGTTAAGTTGCTGTTGAAGAAGCCCTTTTTTTTCATGACTTTGCCGTTTCCAAATGTTCAAACAAGACTTCTGCATCTTCCCTCATCTTTCTTCCTTCAAAGCATTGGCCTTGGCCCAGTCAGTCTCCAAATTGGTTTCAAACCGACACGTCTTTCTCACACAAGGCATAAAATAAATCTTGCTTACCCCTTTTTTCTTCTTTGTTGACACTGAAATTTTTCTTTGGGATTCGCCTTTTTTTTCTACTCAATTTGGTGTGGTGCTACCATAATTGCACAAATTGGATTGTGTATTTCCCCTTTTGCAGGAAGTGCCATAAAATTAACCCTTTAAAGTGTAAATATTAATTTACTATAGCAAAATGGAACCCAGCGAGACTCTTTTTTGGCAAGGGGCATTGTGACAAAGTGAATTCTTTACTGTTGACGTTCCTGAGAATAAATCAAAAAGGTGATCAACATTTTTTCTGACGGAGGCAAATGCCTTCTAATCCGGATTTAACCACTTCACTTCCACATGCTTCTAAATCCCTGAATTTGACCCCCCAGAAGGTCATTTAATATCCCATATACAAAGTGAGAATCACTATTTTGTACATGAAAGGAACCTCTCCTTGTCTTTGGGTAAATGACACGAGTGTGTGAAAAGTGAGAAAGTGGTACTTTTTTTTTTGTGAAAACACACATAATAATGCTGAAGTGCGCTTTCGAAAAAAAATGTCTCAGCGAATGCAAAAAGTGACAAACCGTAGCGGTTCGTGACTTTTTCTTACTCTCATTTCTGTGGATTCTTTTTTTTGTCCCTTTTGAGGTGAATTGCCACAAATGTATACATATCCAACTCTCTTTTAATTACTTGGCTTAATTTGGTGGGAAAGTGGAGAATTCATTACCAAATCCCACACACGGCCCTAATTATCAGGCCTGGCCACAAGTCTTTACATTTTTTTAACATGTTAATTCGGTCAAGTGAGACCGGAAGGAGGGAGTGTTAACACAAAAAATTTCCATTTGGAGGCCCTAAAGTGATTTAATTTTGGATGTAAAAATAATTAAAATTATTGTACCTACAATAAATTAAAATTACAGGAAAATAAATAAATAAATAAATAATTAATTAAATTACTTAAATAGAATTAAAAATAGAATTAAAAATAGAATTGAAAAAAATAATTAAAATTCACAAGTTTCAAATCGGGCTTAACACATGGATGTCGCTTAAACCGGAAATCACAAATCAGAAATGGACGGAGGTTCCTCTAGAGATCACATCACGGAGACAGAAACTCCCGAAATACATCGGAGACTGCCTTTCCCCAGCCACCGAAATACCTCCATGCTCCCCCATAATTCTCCCGGGAGCCTCCCGCATTCCCCCGGGGACAATAATGCCTCCAAAAGTATTAAAAAGACCATCAAATTATTATTGAAATTCTCAGTGTTAACAGCCGTGAATTTTATCTTTATCCTCATCTTCCTGCTCACGTCCGCCACATACTGCCTCGGAGATCCCAATGTTGGGCGTAATAGCTCCTTCATCCCGATAAGTAGTCCCTTGGACATTTACAATCATAAATTAAATCTATTTATTCCCCAGCACAATGGTGGTGGTCGTAATTCTAGTTTGGGGGAGGACATCTCCGAAGAAGAGTTGGATAAGCTCCTCTATTTAATGGTGAATGCGTCCTCCGCTGAAAACCACGTTATTCCCCAGTTAGAAGATAATCCGGGAAATGAAGATAATCCAGGAAATGGAGATAATCCGGGTATAAAAGCAACAAATGAAGGTAAAAATGAACCCAAAAATCCCCAGAAGGGCAACCCCGATGAAATTCCCCAGACACAAAACGCTCCAAAAAAGATATTGTCCCCAGATTCAGACCCTAAAAGTCATTCTTCTCCCTCCTCAAGCAATAATAAGTCTAAAAATAATACTACCCGATCCGAGAATAAAAATACACCGACGTACAACCACTATTTCCTCGATGAAAAGCTCAAGGCCCTGCTCCAATTCAATTGCGTCGGATCCGACTGTCCCAGGGCCGAGGCGAGAAGATCCATTCCGAATTCGTATCGGGAAGCAGATCCGTCTTCGGAGTATTACTTAAATGGGAATTCAGAGTCCACAGAATATTATCCGCCCTCACAGCTTCGATTCGCCCCGGGGGAGGATTTACTGGCCGTTTCCGCCGAATTCCACCCCACCGTCCTTCCGCGCTTCTCCGAATTAAAAAGGAGGCGGGTAACAAGGAATTCGGAGGAGATCAAGCCTCCACAAGCCCTCACTCTTCAGCTTCCCACTCAGAAACTGGAGAAAAGTTCCCCGAACAAATTGGGACCTCTCCGCGTTTTCAAGTACGTCTTTCACCCCGACGAATTGCAATCACAACAAGAAGGGAATAAAGCCAATTCTGGCTCCCAGAAAAAATCTTCGAAGGACCGCAGCTCCGAGAAGGGAAAAGAGAAAAATTTGAAGAAAGAGACACCTGCCAAATCTGACACAAGAACCGAAGATGGGAAAAAGCAGGACTCCGGGAAGGGAAAGCCCCTGGAGGAGAATCTGGAGGAATATTACGAGTACGAAGAGGATGAAATTCCAGCTAAAACCGCAACGGAAAGGTCACTCATTCCCAATGCCTACTTTGACAAGGAGGTGGATGCCCGGGCAAATCCCAATGAGACGAAAGTCATCATGATGAACGGCACCTTGGAGGATGGCTTCCGGCCCAGAAGATCCCCGTTTAAACCCCATTGGAAGGGGCACAAATTGTACCCCCATTCCCGGGAAGCTTTATATGAGATTAAGCCACCCCCACAATTATTCCCTCCACCCCCGAGAATGACCCACATGACCCCAATTCCCGTTCCCAACCCGAATTACCACCGCCATCACAATTACATGGCGCCGAACCCCCCAAATCTTGTGACGGTCCCGGTCCCTGTGCCTCACCCGGTGGCTTTGCCCTTTAGCGGACAGCAAAACCTTGGAAATCATAATAATCAGCAGCAAAACCTTGGAAATCACAATAATCAGCAGAAAAACCTTGGAAATCATAATAATTATAAGCAGCAACAATCCCTGGCTTCGGACCGGACATTTAATGGCGGAAATAATGGCCGGAATAGCTTCCAAGGCATGACCAGACTGAACAAGCCGTCTCAGGACACCCCAGAAGAGCAGTCCACCTTCAGATTCCCAAATTTCCAACATCCATTTTCCAAGCGGAAGCCCCAGTATGATAAAAGGAGACCCCCGGCGAAGACTTCAGGAGGTCCCAATAATCGGGGTCGGGGAAGGCCCGGGGGCGGTCCCGTACCCAGTGTGATGCCCGCACCGAAGCCCATACCGGTTCCTAGACCTCGCCCGACTCATCAAATGCATATTCCATCCCCATCAGGGAGAACCCAGGGACCTCCCCCAATGAGACCCGGAGGACCACCCCGGGGTGGTCCACCCCCAAATCGCCATGGACCTCCCGGAAGACCCCCTCCTCATCCTCCCCTTCCTCCAGCACATCCATACACCTACCCCAAAAATGCGGCCAATATCCAGGACATCCTGACCTATTTCAAGGACGACAACGAGATTCCCGGGTCGGATGAACCCGGGATCCGCCCCTCCGAAGGCTCCTCCACCATCCCTGGGCTCAGTTCCGGGGGCTTCTCCAGTGAGTTTCGGGACGTTCAGACGTCCTTGCTCAAGGACATTAAGAATTTTGCCAAGCGGCCTTCCCTCCTACAGAACGGGAAGGACAGCGTGGAATCCGGACCCATTCCCGTCCCTTCCCCCAGGCCACAAGTCCTGCCTTTGGTGGGCCCAGAAGATCCCCTAGATGATCTATTCGACCCCATGAAACCAAAGCCGGTGCGGGAAATGATTAATTACCGGCCCTCCACCAAGGATGACTATGAAGATGACCGAAGACCCCCGTCCAGCTTCTATGACGAGGAATCCCGGGAAGGAGAGGATCGACCCAAGGAACAGGAATATTACAGAGACTCGGACAAGAGCTCATCCTCCTCCTCAGCTGGTCGAGATAAAAATAAGAATGAAGAACTAAGCAACGAGGAAGATAACTATCGCTCACGAAACCGTGACCGTGACCGCTTCAAGGGAAACAGTAATAGTCAGAGGACTCGCCACCGTGACAGCTACAACCAGCACGAGAATGATAGTGATGAGGGACGTTATCCCAATAACCTACATCCCTCCAATAACTACCAGAGTCGAGAGCGGGGAAGGACGAGGGAGCGTGAGAATTACGGATATAACAGCCAACAATATCCCAAACATCGGCAAAGACCCCCACAATACCGGAGACCTTCCAGCAAAGGGAAATCCCGGAGGAATCGACACAGTAGTAAGTACCGGAATCGGTACAAAAACAAATATGCGGGCTCCAACTACCACGAGAATTTCCAGGAGAGTCGCTACAATGACCCGCCACCGCCGCCGCCGGGGAATAGCCGGGAGAATTACCGACAGTCCGCCGAATATCCTCCGAAGTCCTCCGAATATCCCCCGAGTCCTCCGAGAATCCCCACGTCCATGGAACAGGCTTATTACAAGCAGAGGAATCGTCCCGTTGTCATCAAGAAGCCCTATCAACCCTACAGGCCGGTGGACCTCCAGAAGATTGAGGAGAAACGGAAGCAGCAGGATGAGTACTGGAATTCTGTGGGCACTTTCCAGCCAAATGACAACCGGGGAGCCCCTTCCTTCCGGCCCCCGACCGTTCAGAAGCATTACCATTACTATGGGCAACGACCTGGGGGGTCAAAGGCACCCTCGACCCCTCCGGTGCCACCCCCAAGCAGGACGGGGAGGACCCCGTATCGATACACTCCGGAAGGGAACCAGATAAGTCATAGTCCGGAGGAAGATATCCTGGAAATCCATACTGGAGCAGGACTCTCAGAAGTCACGACTACTCCAGTGTATCCGGCTGGGTCGAGTCCGAGTCTCCTCGGTTCCGGGTATTACCCCACGGACAGTGACAAGAAGGCCCGGCTCCAGAAGATGTACATGGACTACCTCCGGAAAAAATTGGAATCTCAAGCGGAGGCTCAGGCGGAGGCGATGCTCACGAGCAAGCCTGCTGAATCGTCTGCTTCGGCCATTAATAAATCGAAAAGACCGATGAGGATGAAGATTCACATTTATCCCAATGAGAAGGTCCAAGTGGTGGATCATAGCAATGGGAATAATCCACAGACATTATTTTCATCCCCCCAAAACACCTACTCGACGTCTCCCAGCAACGTTTTTAATACCATTGGTCAAGGGATGAGTGGGAATAATAATTTGTTTGGCAACGCCCAGAATATGTTTGGGTCACATCGGTCCTCTCACAGCCATGTCGTTCTTCCTCCGATGGTAGTTCATCATCATGGGGAGCACTCGGGGGGTTATTCCATTCCAAATCAGCCGTCGGGGAATAATATTCATGAGAATGTCCATGTGAGAAGTGGGAATTCGGTTGTGGCTTCCTCATCGGGTTCGGGGGATAAAAATAAGAATTTGGTCGTCCATTTGCATGTGCATCGGCGGAGCGATGAGGATGATATCGAGATGGCCGGGTCCGAGACGGTTTCTTCCACTGTTAAGCCATTATCGTACGAGTAAGTTAAAAAAAATTATGGGAAAGATGTAATTTTGACCTAAAGCACATGAACGGAATTATTTTTAATTCCATGGGACAAAAACTCCGAATGTAAAATAATTTTGGATTTAGAATTATTCTCTTCCTTAAAAAATTTGAGCACTATAACAAATGCTAAATAAAATGAAATTTGCATATTCCATAAGTGTTGAGGAAAATAGAGATTATTCACAATAAAAAATCTGTGAAAAATGGAATTTTGGCATCATAAAAAATGCTGAGCAAATTGATAATATTTCCTCATTAAAACTCTTCAGCAAAACGAAATTTCTGGGTCATAAACAATGTTGATCAAAACGAGTTCTCTTTTCCATAAAAAATGCTGGATAATTAATCGAATCAGCACCAAAAATGGACTTGCTAAATAAAAAAAAATTGTGCACAAAAAAAATTAAGTTAAAAAATATGTATCCCTGAATTCCTTTTATTGTAGTGATATTTACGAGACGGCGTACTCGGATAACGTTCCGAAGACGGAGAATTCACCGAACTATGACATGGATCAAATGACCTCCGTGGATGACCCTGAGCCCATGGACGACCAGATTCAAGTGGAATCTGCCCCAAAAGAAGAGACTTCGGCGGCGAACAATGACAAATCCTTATCCATGGAGCTCCCCATCCATCAGGATAAGATCCCGGATGTCTTAAGTACATTGCTGAAACTGAGGGACCGAAAATGAAATAACTGATTTTTTTGTTATTAAATTAATTTTTTAAGGCATTTTTTTCTACATATCAATTGGGTTGTTTGATATTTACACATTTGCTGTCACGTTTTAATGAATGTTTGTAAAAGTTTTTCTCGAATGCTTTGAACTGTTAAATATGTTTTTAGAAGGGAGGAAATGAAAAAATGTGATTTTTTTAAGGTATTTATTGTTTCACCTGTTGTTTAGTAATTTTCATTTCACGGTCGTTAAATTTTGTAAATGCAAAAATAGGATGTGAACTTTTAAAGATGATGAAGTTTGAATAAAAGGTACTCTAAAAATAATTCACACATTTTAAGCACGGAACAATTATGGGGAAATCCCGTTTTCATTTCAACACTCCGTTGTTACCGGTAGAAATATTTTTTGCATAATTCCAATGTAATTTTTGCAATTACGACGTCTAAGATAAACATTTCGCACATGTAAACATTTTTATTTTTAGCAGTATCTTGACCCAATGAAATTTTTTATTATATTATAACGGAAACATTATTTCTGGTTTTAAATTCTAGAATCTTTTAATTGCAAAAATTATTAATCCACCGTCTACTGGCAATTAATTACAATTTATGTAAATCCAGATTCTGCGCTAAATTTAATTTGATTATGAAAATTAAATCTGGCATGATCAATTAGTATTTTATTTAAAAAAAATGAAAATTAGAATATTTTATTTTCTAATTTCCATAAAATTGTAAATCCAAGAAAATTTCCTAGCTGCTCCAAATTCAACGTTCAATTTAATAGGAAGAGGAAAACTAAGTTTGGCAAGATTATTTATTATATTTCATTAGAAAAAACGAAAAATTATTTTCAGATCTCCGGAATGTTTAAAAAAAAATTCATTAAAAATTTAAAAAAGTCTTCTGGCGTCCAATGGAAAACCAGGAAAATTCCATAGCCGCTCCAGATTCGCAGTTTGATTGGATGGCCACAAAGCTAACAGTCAATCCCACAGCAAGTTCAAATATAATAATATCTAATATTCATATGTACATAATATTTTTAAAAAACAACTATTTTTAACATGGAAAATTAATTATCGTTGGGGACACTGATTCCTGGAAATCAAAAATAACTTTGTCCAGTATAAAAAATTTCCATAATGGTTGTTGGATTAATTTATTTTTCCACGGGCGAAAAACCAATAAAGAGAAAGGTCATTGGGGGGGTCGATTCCCCAAATATACGGTAATTAAAAGGTCATAAATCCTCTTCCGTATAATGAGACGCTGGAGGGCTTATTTAATAAAGGGAAGCCAATGAAAACTTTCCAGGGGTCAACTCATTTCCGCCCACGCCGCTGACCCAAGAGTATAAAAGGAACCGCTTGCTGGAGAACAGCTGTCAGTTTTTGGCAGGTCGTTGTCGAGGTCATTTCTACTCCTACCACAGTCTTTCTGAGCTAGCCCAAATCTCCATTTACCGAACTTTACGTTCTTCAATATTTCGGTGGAATTTTTTTCGGAGGATTTCAACTTTTTGTAAGTTTTTTTTTGGTAGAAAGTTTTTCAAGTGCTGGGTTTTTCATTTAATTTTTGAGTTTCACACTTTTTTTCATAATTTGAAATTATATTTATTCTATGAATTCTATAAATTTTCAATAATAAATTTTTCAAAGACATTAATTACATAAATTTCCGGTAAAATTTTTCTCCAGAAATTGCAAGTTTTTGCCAAGTTTTGTTTTTCAAACAGTTGAGTCAATTTGGAGTATTTTCATACGATGAGTGTCTAATTTTTTTTTAAACTCATTGCGATGTTTTGTTCAATTTATTTATTGTTTGTGCAATTTATTCCAGGTCGTGATGGACGATATCCCGAAAATCTGGAGAGGACGTGGCCGTGCCAGTCCAATTACGGGCAGCAGAGTGTCTCGCTCACCGTCTTTGTCCACTCCAACGACGAGTAGCTCGGATTCCTCCGTGGCGCGGATGGGGGAATCCTTCGAGCAGATGTCGACTCGGTCTTCTCCGGAACCACTCGGACCTCGTGGCAGAAGTCCCGTGGAAAGTCGTGGGACGATCCGTCGGGGATTTCGTGAATCCGCCGGGGAATATGTAACTCGGCCAAAGGCTCTTTTGAGTAAGAAGGGGACTTCGGGCTATGGACTGGACCTCCTGGTCAACTATTTCGTCTTGAAGAAAGCCACGGCTTGGTCTCTCTATCAGTACCGAGTGGACTTCAACCCCGACACGGACTTCACTAAGGCGAAGAAGGCTTGGCTGTATCAACATCGGGAGACTTTGGGTGGTTATATCTACGACGGGGGCAGCATGCTCTTCACGTCCACGCCCTACCCACAGAAAGAGTTCCAACTCTACAGCACGGACAAGATGGACCCTGTCAAGAAGATTGTCATCACCATTCGGGAAGTGTCTCAGCTTGAGCCCGGAGATGTCATGTACATCCAGTTCTACAATATTCTGCTCAAGAAGTGCTTGAGGGACTTGAAGCTCAAGGAAATGGGCCGGGGTCATTTCGACACGACCAAGCTAATAGAGGTAATATTTAATTTTTCTACATTTATCTGATTATTCCACCTTTTTCTCGGATTGTTAAACCTATATTTGTTTGTTTTTAGCTTTTTCTATGATTTTTAAATGTTAAATTAATTTTGCCTTTTTGCCCGATTGTTCGTATTTTTTCTCAGATTTTAAGATAACCTTTTCTCTGAATTTTGCCTTTTTGCCGCAATTTTAGTATTTTTTTATCTGAATTTTGCCTTTTTGCCGTAATTTTAGTATTTTTTCTCTGATTTCTGCCTTTTTGCCCGATTTTTAGCATTTTTCTCTCTGAATTTTGCCTTTTTACCTGATTTTTTAGTTTTTTTCTCCGATTTTAAGACTATGGATTTTGCCTTTTTGCCCGATTTTTAGATAAATTTTCTCTGAATTTTGCCTTTTTGCCCGATTTTTAGCATTTTTCTCTCTGAATTTTGCCTTTTTGCCCGATTTTTAGTATTTTTTCTCCAAATGTTTTTCTCAGAATTGTTTTGCTTTCTCAGATTTTTCTTAGAGCCTTTTTTGCCTAGATTTTTCTTAGAGCCTTTTTTGCCTAGATTTTTCTTAGTCTTTTTTGCTTGAATCTTCGTATTTTGTCTCCAGTTTTTACCATTTCCCCCAGACTTTTCATTTTTTTGTCCCACTTTAATGCCTTTTTTTTATATTTTTAAATGTTTTCTCAGGTTTTAAGATTTAAAACTTTTTTTCTCACATTTGTGTATTTCCCAGATCTTTAAATTTTTTTCTTATTTTTGTTTTCTCACGATTTTTCTCCCAAAGATTTTTTGCCCAAATGTTAGTGTTTCCAAAATTTAGAAGTTTTAGAGCATTTTTAGTAATATCTTATTCACGGATGTTTGAATGTATTTTTCGTTAGATTTTTTAATTCTGTTTTTCTCAGATTTGATAGCCTTTTGGGCCCAATTCCATACGTCTCTAAAAATTCTGTAGTCATTTCTCCAACAAGTATTTTTCTCTAATTTGTAAATGTTATCCACCGTATTGAGTTCACATGGTTAATTAATTCTTTATTCCAGTATCCCGAGTTCAAAGTGGGTCTCTTCCCCGGCTTCCTGACGTCCATCCGCCAGCACGAGAACGATGTCCTCCTCTGCGTGGAGACCACCCACAAGATCTTCCGTCAGGACACCGTCGTCAACGTCATGGACGACGCCAAGAATAACGCTCGGGGCGGGGATTGGAAAGATACTTTCCGGGACAATATCCTGGACTCGGTCATCATGACCCTCTACAACAAGAACACCTACCACATCGCGGACATCGCTTGGAACTTGAGCCCTCAGACCACCTTCGAGCGCAGGGGCGAGAAATGCACCGTTGCTCAGTACATGAAGGAACGCTATGACCTCCAGGTGACCCGCATGGATCAGCCTCTGTTGGTCGCCAAGCCATCCAAAAAGGATCTCCATCGTCGCAAGGGTGAAGAAGACCTCCCAATATATCTCATCCCCGAATTCTGTGTCATGACCGGCCTGTCCGACTCCATGAGAGCCAATTTCCAGCTCATGAAGAAGCTCAACGATCACCTTTTTATGGGGCCCCCTGGACGTGTCAAGGAGCTCAATAAGTTTATGAGCAGCATCCACACCAATCCGGATGCAAGTCTTATTTTTTTCACTTAAATATTTTTTCCACTTAAATATTTTTTCCACTTAAATATTTTTTTCACTTAAATATTTTTTTCACTTAAATTATTTTTCTGTAGAACGTTTAAAAAATGTTTAGTCTTTTTTTTTTCGTTTTTAGATCAAGTCGTACATGAAAGACTGGGGAGTTGAATTCGAATCTCGCCCCGTGATATGTCAAGGCCGGACTTTACCCCCGGAATCCATCTACTTCGCTGCCCCCAAAGGGGAATCCCCTTTCCCGGCGGGTGACAAAGCGGATTGGACCATGGCTTTCCGCAGCCGTCAATTGTTGAATTGCCCCACTTTGACTAAATGGGCCCTCATCGTTCCAGAGAGAGATGCCGGTAACGTGGACAATTTGATCACCACCATGATTAAGGTCGCCAAGCCCCTGGGCTTCAATATTCCTCGACCAGCGGAAATGTAATTTTTTTTATCTCCGAATTTATTTTTTTCTTTCCATTTTTTTTTTTATTTCATTCCGTTTTTTATTTCATTCCGCGCAGACTTTTTGATATTTATGCCATGCCACCAAATTTATATTTACAAATTATCTTAATTCTTAATCTTCTAATGTGTTTGTTCGTGTTTTTTTCCCTTCCAGCATCAAAACAAGACCAGGCATCTCCAATTACATGAGAGTCCTGGAGCAAGCCGTGAGGGGCAACCTGGACATGCTCTTCGTGATTCTGCCCAACAATAAGCTTGACCTGTACGCGGCGGTGAAGCGGAAGTTGAGTGCAGAAGTTGGGATCGTATCTCAATGCTTCCTGGCCAAGAATGTGATGAGCAAGGGTCTCATGTCAATTGCCACGAAGGTCGTCATTCAAATCGCGGCCAAGCTCGGAGGCGAGCCTTGGACAGTCCAAATTCCGCCAAAGGTAATTAATTCTTACATTTTTATTTTGGCTTTTTTTCCATATAATTTTTTTCACGTACCTCTTTTTGTGATTTGCCATATTACTTTTTTTTTAATTGCCAAATTGATTGCGATTTCCAAATTGATTTTTTTTAATTGTCAAATTGATTGCGATTTCCAAATTGATTTTTTTTAATTGCCAAATTGATTGCGATTTCCAAATTGATTTTTTTTAATTGCCAAATTGATTGCGATTTCCAAATTGATTTTTTTAAATTACCAAATTGATTGAGATTTCCAAATTGATTTTTTTTAAATTATGATTTTTGTTACATTATGTGATTTATGCAGAAAATGATGGTGGTGGGAGTGGATGTCTATCACGGAACGAAAGCTACGAAGGGCCAAAATGTTGTCGCCATGGTCTCATCCTATTCCCAGACCTTCGCCTCTTACTACAATACGACTTCCTTCTACACCAACACTGATGAGCTGGCTCGTGTCCTCTGTTCGGATCTTACAAGTACTTTATTTTTCTCAATTTAATCCCTTGGACCATTTATACCGGTCTTTCAATTAATTTTCCCGTACGGTCTGTAAATTAATTTTTGCATTCTTCTTGTATTTTCTCCAGAATCCCTTGCCGTCTACAAGGAGACGAACGGCGAGTATCCGGACAAGATCATTTTCTACCGGGCCGGAGTGGGCGATGGTCATCTGGAGACCGTCATCATGACCGAGCTGAAGAGTGTCCAGGAAACTCTGAACGAATTGTACTCCAAGGAGAATTTGGAGCCAGCCAAGTTCACGTATGTGGTCGTATCCAAGAAGCACAATACCCGCCTTTTTACGACTGGAGGACGGGAGGCTGGGAATCCGGGGCCAGGCACTATTTGTGACGACGTTGTCACCCTGCCCGAGAGGTAAAATTTTACCCTCTCGTTTTTTCTCGTTTCTCTCTCCAAATTCCCTTAATTTTTCCAGGAATTTCCCAATTTTTTTAAAATTTCGTATCAAGTACATATAAGAATAAATGAATATTCTAAAATATTTTGCTTTATGTGATTGTTTTCGCAGGTACGACTTCTACCTCATCCCCCAAACGGCACGTCAAGGGGCAGTGAGTCCATCGGCCTACAACGTCCTGTACGACTCCCAGAATTTGCACCCTGACCGACTTCAGCGACTGACCTTCAAATATTGCCATCTCTACTTCAACTGGTCCGGGACCGTCGCCGTCCCCGCTCCGTGTCAGTACGCCCAGAAATTAGCTGCCCTCACCGGCACGGCCATTGGCGCCACTCATCATTCCCAGTTATCCTACAACCTTCACTTCCTCTAAATTCCCTCCAAAATTTTGCTTCTGTTTGTTAATTCCTTTTAATTTCGCTCTTTGCGGTTTTTCCCGGTTTTTTTTTGTAGTGTGTTTTTTTGTAGTCTTATAGATTTCAGTTTTTTTGCTCGTCTCACATTTTTATTTTTGTGATATTTTTGTGGACCCCAAAGTCCCTTTGGGTCCCACCTTAAGTTTTTATGTAAATATTATTTTGTAAATATTATTGTAAATATTATTTTGTAAATATTATGATTGGCTAATCGTTTTACATCGTGCAACGAGTTAGTCGTATATATTTCAGTTGGTTTGTAAATATCCATTGTAAAAAAGCTAGTCGTTTAAATCGTGTGACTAGCTAGTCGTTTAAATTGTGGGACTTGTATTTTGAATTTGTGCATCGTCATTTATTATTATTATTTTATTGTCCGATTCATCCGATTGGTTCCCAATTTTGTAAATAGTTCGTCAATTTGAGCTCATTTTGTCTCTTGACACAATTCCTTGACGCATTTATTTATTTAATATTACCGTGATTTTTGGAAGTTTCTCTCTCCATTATGTGCACTTGATTGTTCAAATTTCAGACATGTTGTAAAAAATAAGTGCTTTAACAACTGATGATTAAAATAAATATAACGCAGTTAAAAAATATATAATTACCTACGGCCGTGTTTTTTATTTTTTGCCTTTTTTTGACTCAATTCTTTTCCATCGTTTTTGTCCATATTTATCTCATGTTTTTTTTATTTTTAACATCCTTATATTTTATTAAAACTTACAAGATACATACCACAAACAAGTTTATTATACAACCGCATTAATATTAAGGATTTTCCTCCTAGGGATTTCCGTTACACCATGACTAAAAAATTCGTCATCTACAAGGTCGTCGTCGTCACGAAATGTAATCGGTGCCGTCGAGCAATAGCCAGGATACGAAGCTTTTAACTCTGCTAAAAAAAAACATTTTTTTTTCAATCTTTGGATTCCTTATAAAATATTTTTTTGGCTCATCCAGCTTTTTTTCATTACGATTTTTTCATGTGTGTGTGGTAGTGTTTTTTATATGCATGTTTTTCAATTAAAAAAACTTTCGAGTTTTACAACATTTTTAAACATTAAAAAATACAATTAAATAATTCAAACTCACTCTTGCATTGAGCGTTACAAGTCAACATGCACTCATTCCAGTAGGTCAAACCATCACTTCCACAGATTGGGGCGTATATGAAATTGCAGGAACACGGCAGAAGTTCACACTTCTGCTTGGCTTTCCGTTGAACTTTCTCCAGTGCCGTTTTTCCGGGAAGCCCACATTTACCTTTATGCACTGCGGTTAATTCTGTGTACAAAATATATTTTTCCAAGCAACACAACAACCATATTTTTTTCATTCTCTCTCCTTTTTCTAACAAAAATTCTCGAAAAAAAAATGTGATCAAGTTCCTGCTTCCAAGTTTTTCTTACCCACCTGGATAACACCTTTTCTGTGCACACAGGAGCTCGTCATAATTAAAGTAAGTGACGCCGTTACTACCGCAATATTGATTCATCGTGAGAGGAACCAAACACTTCAACTGGCAATGGTCGTATGGTTTAATTGCTCCAAAGGCTGGGTGATTTAATGAAATCGGTACTACTAATAAGAAGAATGTCAGCACTGTAGGGACTAATTTAAAAAAATATTGAGCCATGATTTGAGGATTGTGACTTTTGCATAAAATTTGTCTGCACTCTGTATGTGTTTTACTTGCAATGTTGTAAGTTTTTATTTTTCGTTTTACTTTTGTAACCTAATTTATATAACGGTGATACACCTACTTTGACCCTGGATGACTAATTTTGTTTTTACCCTCACAAATTTTTTCATGCTTTTCTACTGGAAAGTACAATTTATGTCACTTCGTTTTAAATTGGTTTAAATAGGTACTTTTTTCCTTTCCCCATAAATATTCTTCTTAGGTCTCCTATAGGTACTTCTTAACAAACTCACACATACTTGCTTAACTTTTCCATATTCACAGAAAGCACTGGACATAAGGCACTTCTTAACAAATCACATACGCGGTTCTTTACCGAGTGGCAGGAAAGTGTTATAAAGTATAGATATTTTTCGTACATTTTTCTGCCATTTGCTAACCGCAAGGGGAAAAACGCGTGTTCCAAAAAAAACTAAAATTATTAATAATACAAATACTATATGTACAATATATCTATATTATACATATATATACAACATTAGCCTGCAAACAATTTTATGGCGTGGGAAAAACCACATTCAATAGGCATGTTTTTGATGTAATTTGGAAAACAAATAATAATTTATTATATTAAGCCACATCACTGGTATAGGTACGGGTATAACTATGTAATTAATAAGCTCAATCCTTACGAAATTGGCTTGTTTTTCAGTCTTTACAGACAAAGTACAATTATTACACACACATTTGATATTTCATGTTCATGTTTACAAATAAATACTGAACTTTATCAACTTTAATTTATTAAAAATGTTAATATTTGTAAATCTTGTAATAAATGAGAAATAGCGAATATTTGCATAATATTTTATGCCTTTCCTACTCCAACAGCAAAAACAAATATATTTCATATTCACAGAATGCATGTAGTAGGATTGAAAGTTAAATGGGAAAATCCAACAACTTCTTTTTCGCCGTTAGAGTCTTTCGGGTCCAAGTCCATTCTCCCAAGTCGCTCATGGAATTTACTGCGGTAGTACTCAATTTGCTTAATACGGTACCAGTTGTCCCATTTTTCAAACAATGCTCTGCATTCGTCCAATAGCATCATATACTGTTTGTGACAAGTGGCTGACAAGGGTTCCGGAGAGGCTAATCGGAGCTTGAAAGTTACCAAATGCGATTTCGCTTGCAATAAAGGACAAGCACTTCGACTTCTAGCTCGTAAGTCCAGGTATAGCGTACGCTCCGCATTTTTCGCAAGTCCCAACGCACACTAAAAATAGGTCACATTTTAAACTATTAACAATAATGTAAAGCAATAAGAGACAACAGGTCAGAAAATGTAAGCAACAAAATTACCTGAATGGACGCTATATCAATGAAACACATTGAAATATAACGGTCAGAATACAAGTGTCGAGCTAATTCCAAAGCCTCAAACAGAAAATGTAACGCCATGGTGGGTTTATTATTTAAACAACGCAACTCCGCATGCAGGAACAAACACCTAGTTTAGCAAGAATCAGGAATAAAAGCACAGATTAAAACATAATTAACTACACATACCCCCTAAACAATGTATGTAGGCATACTACTAGTAAAACCAACTCAACCTTAATTTTAATTCCTTTCGATCATGGGAAGTTATGAAATCCTTATCATCTATTCGTTTCAACAACTTTTCCGCTTCTTCGCTATTATTTAATATCATTTCTGAGTAAGCTCGCCTGCAAAATTTTAAAATTCATCACGGTATTTTAAATAAACATATGAGTACATCATAACTACAAAAGCCTATCTCAAAATGTAATTTCTTATTATGCTAACACACTATTTTTATTTACCAAAACAGTGATTCTGCACGATCATAGGCCGCGATATAATGAAGGATGTCTTTAGGAACAGGTTTATGACCGAGGTAAGCAACCTGAGCTTGAAAAAGTCCGGAATGGCGTCCAAAAAGTTGTCCGGCGGGTGAAGCCTCAAATCCAAACCGTTTCTCGCCATAGTTCATGATTGTTTTAGCCAATTCGGAATTTCCTTCCATTAACGCGGCTTGAGCCATCAAACACAAAGCTCCAACAAAAACTCGCGTGGGCCAACGTAGTTGAGAATAAAGTATACATTGGCACGCGAATGGTATTAACTGAAAATTATAACGCGTAATTATGAAGATACTCAGCAATAACTTTTTGATATTTACTACAAGTCACAAAAACAGCCTTAAGTTGGAGACATTTTCTTTTCAACTTACGTCATGCCACCCAAACATGGAGAAGAATGATCCCATACAAAGCAATAAAGTTGACTCCACCTCTTCAATCTCACCATATGGATTGTAACGCCATAAACGCTGAATACAATTACATTTGTCATGAAGTGGTAGTTAAGAAATCGGCATCAATACAAAAATTAAACAGTACACATCTATGCATTACATCAATTATTTCTTCAGGTCGCGCTCCAAGGAACTGATATTCACAGGCATTGGCTACACTATTTAGGGAATGGAGGTAAGCCATATGATTAGGGTCACCATCCTTGGTTGCATTGAGAACAGCATCCATGTACGGTTTACCGTGAAATATTGACCATAAATTGTGACAATAATGCAGACACGTTGCATCCGCAGCACTGTGACCAGATTGAAACGCTTCTTCCAGAAACATCAACGCATCATCGCTAAAAATACAAATAAAACAAATATTTGGTTCGATTTCATAGTCAGCTCAGTAGAACTTCGACATTCGAGCTTGCATAAAGTGTAACCATAATTCGTAGAAATACATAGTACATATCACACATGTATATGTAGGTAGAATTTCGGTAAGACCTACTTGAATCCCAATACCCGGTTAAAGATAGCACAATTATACGCAGCGTACGGAGTGCCTCTGTGCAGATCAAAAGTATTTGGCTTGATTCGTAAATCAAAGGACGTCCTTAGAGATTCGACACATCTTGTAATATCCTTTAATCGCAGGCTATTGAGGTACTCCAAATAATACTATTAAAAAAACAAAATATGAAAATTCATCTGCAGTATTACGGTCAAGGCCAACATAACACTTTCTTTGATTAGCTAAAGCGTAAATTTACCAATTGTGGGTGCACAACTTGGGCACTAGGATTGTATTTAACAGCTTCGATAAATGTCGATATTTCCATTGGTGAATAAAATCTTCCCCGGCAGTGAAACAAATCAGCTGCAAGAAGCTTTAGCGTTTTCTCAATTTGCTTTCTACTCCAGTACTTAACCTTTTCCCAGCGCTTACTTCCAGGAACATTAAAAACCTCATCAAACTCCTTAGCTTTCGCGCTGGATACATCAGCAGATAATTCTATTGTACTGATTTTGCGTTTCAATTCGGTAGATTTCCTCTCTTTTTCGGACGTTCTTGAAGTTTTGACGGCAGAACTAGTGGAGGCGCTGGATGAGCTTCTGGTGCCTCTCTTCGTCTGCGATTGTGAATAATGCAAAGAGTTTGAGGGATCTTATTCTTACTGCGAACTTTGCGATTTAGGATTATGATACAACAAACGAATACATGTATAATAAAATCAAACGCAGAATCTTACAGGTGTGAGTGTGACTTCTTTATCGGAAGAACTCTCGGTGTCAGATATGAAATAATCAGAATCATCCACCTGGATCATCACAATTTCGGAAGACAGAGATTTACTTTGTTTCTTTGGCGACTGTACTTTGTTAATTTTTTTTGGAGTAGATCGGTGACGCTGCCTCTTTGGCTGAAAGCTCGTTTCAGGACTGATTTCGAGAATAGAGGAGATATCTTTTATAGGAAATCGAGGCTTTGTAGGTTTCCATGCTTCTCTCAAGCTTTTGACACCTTCTAAAGCCTTAGCAACCCTTTCTGCTTTCTTTCTTAAATCTTCACTGGATTCTTCCTCCCCATCTGTGGTGAGTACACCGTGATATTTCTGCCGTTCATACTGAAATTGACTGTGGATATTCATACTCAAGCCTAAGGCATTATTTTTCTTTCGGTTCTGGGACAAATTAAAAAATATATCCAATCCCTTTCTCCTTCGTTTATCCCCCTTGGCTTTGGCTGAAGGAGCAGGTTTGGGTGTTTCAGTCACTTTCCCTGAGCTGGTAGTGGAAGCCGATTGCGGCGTGACAGGAATATTTTCCTGGTAGTCTTCCACTTCCTTTTTAATCACAACTACATTCTCCGTTTTAATTTTTGTCGTGTCTGGTACAGAAGGGTGCACGCTTTTCCCCAACCAACATGGCTTTTTAAATTCAATGGTTGGATGAAGGTAAGCACATAACTGCTGGTACAAGTATAGTGCCTGTGGGTAACTCATCTTTCTTAGATTCAGCAATACAATTCGAAGAAACTTCCCAAACGGACTGCTTTTAGTGATCCTTTTCCTCAAAATATTTGTCTGAGTAGCCTCCACGTCGATAACAGAGTGTACCAATTCGTACAAAAAGCTTGCATTGACCTCTTCCAGGTTTTGAAGAACTTTGTTAAAGCGTTTCAGGATTTCGTGCCGTACCGCATTCTTTGAATCTTCAATCACGGCCTTAAAATCCGGGAAACTCATATCATGGCACTGAAGCAAAACAACATGCAGTTAGATTTTCGTTAGGCTCCAAATCGCCATCATAATTAATTTTATGCTCATTGAAAACATCTCAAACTCAACCATTTGAATGAATATCACTACATATCAGTTATGAACATATGAATGTCATATAATTATTTACCGTAATTAAATCGTGAATTAGTCGAACAGTCGCACAACGTTCTTCAGGTGATCCTCTTCGAAGTTCCACATGAATGTAGCTTTCACGGATGAAAATCACGGTGACAATCTTGTATGGAGAAATCTCTCCTTCCCGTAAAATCCTCCAACATTTGTCCTGCCGTGGAGCTTCATTCGTCTGTTGCATCTCGTTAATCTTGAAAAAAAAAACGTCTTTAACCGTTATTTCTGATTTCCGGGTGATTTACTTGCGTCAACTACCAGTCACGAGAATCTTTCTTAAATAACTTTTTCTATCTTTAACATAACATACCTATTATAGCTATAGAAAAATAGAAATACATACATGCAATGAAAACATCGCCAATTATGACTTTACATTTGTCTATTAATTAAATTATTAAATATTTACTTGCAATCAGTTTCTTCCAATTCCACCTTTTTTAGGTTCCAGTCGAAAATCCCGATATCACTAAGCTGTCAGGAAGACAGAAAAAGGAGAAAGAAATTAATCCGGTAAATTCTTGCGAGCCCTTACATCCGTTAATTTCAAAAGAATTCTGCTTGTTCTAAACCAAATTTTCCTACAAATTCAAAAAAAAAAACACGAGTCGGCCGTTATTGTCTAATATAAGCGTTTTTACAATAATTTTAATTTCTATTTTCCCAAAAATTTTAAAAACTGGAAAACAAAAAATATTCTGATTGAAAATGAAATTTGGGAATGCCTGCGAAATTTGAACTCGAGCCCGCGGCGGGACGACGTACAATGAGGAGCTTAGGCATCCTTGGGTACATGCAGCAAATAGAAGTACAAACGTTTTTTTTCTCGATAAAAAATAAAAAAAATTATAAATGCAGCATGCAACGCGTCACCGTTACCGAAATTTTTGATTTATATAGTAAACCAAAATTTGTGAATTTTTCCTAGCATATTTTATGCAAACAATTCAAATGTATTTTTTCAAATTCCAGAAAATGTTCGTACAACAGTAAACCAAAACATTTGAACCAAATATTTAATTGCTTCCGTGATCAGCATCACGTTCTTTAATTTTCGCATTTTTGTAAATCCGCGTTATTCGTATATAAATAATTACACAGAATTTTTTAATGTCTCTATATACATACATAATTTCCACAATGTTTTTTGAGGACATGACAATTGACAATTAATTTTTAATAGAAACAAATAATTATGGATAATGTAACAAGAACAAAAAAAAAATTTATCCGACATGCGAAAATGTCTTACAGTTCTTCTGTAAGTACTCTTAAAATTGTATATTATAACCCTCACAATTTCTACATAGACTAAAGTTGTATGTAACTTGTACAAACTACACAAATATTCTCAGTTCTACATTGTTTTTGCATTAGATAGGACAACTATTAAATTTTAATTAGCAATTTGTAAATCACACAAAACTACACTAATTTCATCCTAAAATACTACAACAATCAGTATTTTTCATACTTGGGTCCAGTTTTTTTTTTGCGTATGGTGCAATGCGTAAATTCATTAAATAATTAATATTATTCATTATGATATAATTTACTCTTTCCTACTAAATTACAGCATCCTTAAACTTGTATACGTAATGAAGAATTAAACTTATTTTCTATAAGTGCTTAGTAGCCTACTTTGAATAGGCAAAAACATCATTACGTGGTGATTTCTATTGAATTAATAAATTTTTAATTACACGTTTTCCTTCTTAAACTGAACTTCTCCATCCCCCCACCCATTACTCAGACAAATGGACAAATAATATTTTATAGAATTAATTGTAGATACATGTAATTATTTCAGTAAAGTGTGCATTTTCAGAGGTACGTTCAGTAATCTTTTTCGTTATTAATTAGTACACATAGGTTTCCTTCCTTTCTTAATTCCAGTCAACCTGTTATATATTTTGATTTTTACCCAGCATATTTAACATCTTTACAAATTACTGTCAATTTAAGACTGAACACTTTTCTACCATTTTTTTCATTTAGCAAAAAAGTCTCTTTCATTTCCATGTTTTACAGAGATGGAACGGCAAATTTTTTCACTTACATTTGAAAGAAACCTCAACCTGACAAGTAGTGTGAAAAAAAATTAACTTTTCATTTGTATAACACATTAAATATTTCATGGGACATCCATACATTTTTCATCATTCTCAGCCAGATACAATGGACGCAGGAAGGACCATTGTTTTAAAAAAAGAATACTAAATTTATCATATAAAGGTAAGTTAAACATTTCAAAATAACCTTCTGGCGCAATTGAATTACCGCACAGAAAAGATAATTTAAATACAAACCATAGTTGTTCGACTCGGCTCCAACTACGAAAAGCCTTTAATTAGTTTTGTGGAATTTCTATTTCAAAAATGATAATTTTGTAGAAGCACTTTGGTACAGCCTTTCAATCGTCCGGCATGTATACAATTCAATTAGACTTACGAACATTTAGTGTCGAGGATATAGCCAAAAATAATTTCAGTTCCAAATGTATACAGACATATAATTAGCTTGCTAATTTGCTACAATTTTTGGTGCCTTTCAACTACAGTTAAGGGATTACATTTCAAACCGCAACAGTCAAATTACTTAAGGTCGCAAAGGTTAACAATCTTCAAAAAAATACTAGTTTCTCATAATTTTGTAAAAAGTACTGAGTTCTTGGAAATAACATTTTCATGAAACTGTAAGTACTTAAATACCTTAACAAGATAATATAAAATCACATCGCAAAAGGTTTTGTAGCATTTCAGTTCCCAAAAGTTTTTTTTATGCTATTCCATTAATGTTTTAAAAATGTGGTAGACGAGTTATTGCAGGGGTACCAGGTCACAGTGCAAATAAGGAATTTCTGCTTTACTTAAAGGTATATCGTTATGGCATACCCCTAATCTTTCTTTTTAACATCTTAAACTTTATCCCAAATACTCTTAAAAAGTATAATCAAACTTCAAAGCTAGGATGCGTGCTTCAAAAATCTTGGCCCTTTTCTGAATCCTAGAACATTACGTCATTTATGCAAATTTTTGGTAAATTTATTTATTTACATTTAACTTTACAGCAAGATTGTGTCCGTCGTAAGTGTTTTTTTACAGTAATAAACAGGTATTTTAGTCCCCAGAGGGAATCTTGAGGTTACAGGATTTACACGATATTTGTAATAATAATAATTAATAAAAGAACAACCACGTTTGTGTACTTACTTCATGGCAAATTACATTTCTTTTGCAAAAACTTCCATTCATACCCTCAAAATTCTTCTAGGTATACATTCCCTATTATTTTACTAAAACTTTAACTCGCACATTAGAATCCCAATCGTATTCAACATTTTAAATAGCATGAAAAAGTCTCTCCTATACATACACGCACTACGAAAAAATCACCAAGAAAACAATAACAGACACGAGTGGTAGTATTATGTATGTTATGTTCACTTTACAAAACATTATATTGATTATATCATTCTTTATTCGTGTGATACAAGAATTTTAAAGTCCTTATGTAAGCTTATAGGCTACCGAGTTAAGACATTTTTCTTATCTGGATTACTCCTTTCCCCCCGCTTTTTTTGTGGAACGTTTCACGTAGAAAAATTGGCAATTTTTTACATAATACTTTTTACAATTGTTTCCATTACCAACTACTTACATTTTGATTCTACAGCTTGTGATTTACACGCCATAAAACTCTTCCCAAGATTTTTTTTTAAATTACGCACAAAGAGCTTACCTAGCGATTAATGTACAAGGTTACACATTATGTTAGTGAACAAAAATGGACCGTTACGTCTTCCAACCTCTGTATACTCTATCTTGTTTTTTACATTTCAAGTATATTTACACAATAATGTGAGTTCACATTTAGTATGCACGTGTGTTACAAAGTCACACTGAAAACTGTGTTTTTTTACATTAAAGTCTACGCAGCATCAAATTGATACCCTTATTATCGTTTCACGCATATCAAGCTTGATTTGAGTATGCATTTTAACTTTATAGGACTCCGAGAGGTTCGAAAATAGCACTTTTGACATATTCTTTTAACATTTTTGGTGCTTCTTGTAGTAAAAAGATCTAAAAGTTTTGCACGTACACATTGACTACGAGTAGCTACTGGAGCTTCTACTGACCCAAACCTATTCTAACGATAACATTTACAACTGTAACTCATGAGAAGTTAATCTCGTTAACTGCACGAACATATTATTTGCCTAAACTAATTCTACAATAATTAAGGAGGTGTGATACATCTCCCCAGGAAAAACCTGTTCTATTTACAATTTACATCATTACACCTACTTAAAGGAATTGTTCATTTTTGCTTTGAAAGAGGCCAAGCAGAGTGAGAGGCAGACAAATGCCTTCTTGCCTTTCCTCTCTGCGCAACTGCGGAAATGTTAAAAAGATCTTAAAATTGGCTAACGTGAAAACGAATTTTGGACTCCTTTTATGGTAGTAACATATTTTAAACAGTCTGACAAACTTCATGTAGACTCCTTTTTCAACTACATTTTAACTCGTACTAAACAACAATTGCATACATATGTTCTCTACAATATATTTTCTTTTAATTGTACACTCATTAGTTCTTTTCATATAAATTGAGCGAAACATGGATGTGGACTTAAGTTCATGCTCTTAACTGTTCTTTGTCAAAATAATGTTCCCTCTATTCCCTTCAAGGAAATGGAGAATTGATTAAGTTAGTACAAACACACTAAAACGCCTTAATACAAACAAACTGGAAGAATAGTTTTACAAAATTTACCCCTCTATGGTTAAATACAAGTACTCACCGAAGTAATAAACAATATCTTTAACAAACGCATCTTTACATGGTTCAGGCTTCATCCTCAAACCAGGTGAAAAAAACTTTGCAGTTCTAAAACACAATTATTGATGATAACATTATAGGATGTAAATAGATATTAATCATATTGGGGAATACGAAAAAGAAATAACACAGAGGGATATGTTTAGAATCCGTGAATGAAATACCGTAATACTATATCAGATAGAATAAATAAAACGACGCGACAACCAGCTCCATTAATGGACAAAAACTCTTTGCTGGATGTTCTCCACCTGCTATGAATCTGCTATATTATTTAGTTTGAAAATATTTTTCTGCAGTACCTAACTTCATTTTAAACACGATTTCACACAATACATAACTAATAACTACATATATTAAAAAGAAGCTATACAACGAACCCACTCTTGTTAAATTATTTCGACTTTCAAAATCGGACTGACGCACCAGACTATGTCTTGACGCAAATGGTGTTACAGTAATTACGTTTATATAGCTATAGTTAAGATACCTTACAGGTAGCAAGGTAAGTTCATGGTTGCAACAAATTATCTTTCAAGACAGACACCCAATTATTTCATGGGACATTTCCTTTCGACACGAGCAAGTTTTATAATATTCTTACTTAACTTGTTAATCTTAGTTTTTGAAAGCGGGAACGTTATTCCACAAACCAATACGTGGTCCAGCGAATTATTAATATTGCAGCATTTACATGCTTCTTTGATAGCCTTACTACTTATACATATGCATACGTACCTCACAGTTTTGCTACATTCCAGACCGAAATTCGGCAGTCAAAAACGGACTTTGCTACATTAACTAATGACACTAAATTTATTCTTCCTCGATTCCTGCATGCACCGCATATGCAACAACTGATCCATATTGTGAAGTGGGGAAAGTAAATTCGGTTATTACGCATGATGAACGTAACCGTACCCCTTTCGCAAATAGTATTAATTACACATAATCATTTAACATTACCCCTATAATATAATGTAACCTCCATTTTCATATGTAACTTCTAAAGCCTTTTCTATCAAATTGCAGCAATTCTTTTAACTTTCAACCGTGTGAGTAAAATTTCAAAGCGATAAACATAAAAAACAATATGAAAATTGTTAAAGTGAATCACAATATCAAATAAAAATAGATGTTACCAAAAAATGACTTAAAAAGCGAAAATAACATTTACATGGCTTATAAAGTTGGTTATTCGCCTAATGCACTTGTATTAAAGGGTCTATTATGACAAAATTTTAATAGTTTTTATGTATGTACATGTACGATACAACCAACGAACAATAAAAATGAAGGTAACAAACCAAAAAATGTGATATACTCCTGTAGTTCCTGTTACAAAAACAGCAAAAGTGTTGATGTCCTAGAAAACAGCTGACTGAAAGCCGTCGCATCATAAAATTAAATTTTCAACACGAAACTTATGAAATGAACAAGGGTATACGTATAAAATGAACATTAAACAAGTTTGAGTGCTAAAACTAACACGGGGTATCATTAATAAAACTACAAACAACCAGCAAACATATTTACAGTCTAGTAACAACAAAACTTATAACCAAACAAATAACATACCAGGGGCATATACAACAAAATCACAAACATAACCCCCGTTGCGGAACTAGATAAGAAACTTTACAATAATGATGTACTTGCTATACAATACTTATAAGATATATTAACTTTTGTATAGAAGCACTAATTTGGTTCTTCTAAAATCGTAGGACTTCCAAAACTTCTACAGCTTTCCTTCATAGGCTAAGATGACTGGCGCAGAGTAAAACTTATTTTACAATTAACCGCCGAGTGGACTTACAAATTAACAAAGTATCTACATAATATGAATATTTACATGATCATCACCAAAACACAACTTAACTTTCAATAAACACATTTTTCTCACCCCATACAAGCTACATTATGCAACACAATTAACCCATAAAATAATTGATTTAGGCTTATTCAATGAGTACAGACATTTTGGCGAGTACAATTGTAATTTTACGTAATCGGTAAGATCGGAATCTCCAAAGTCCCTGGAGGCATCCACCGTGAGTCATTAATTGCTTCCAGTAAGTCATTGGAACGGGTCAGATATTCCTTGTTAAGACGATCCACATCAATCGGCAAGCAATGCTCTGTCAGTCAGTCATTCACAAAAGTAGGAAGTTTCAAAATCCTTGTGAATGTCAAACGATAAAACAAGTGTCAAAATTTTTGCATTTTCGTTACGCTAGAAGAATTACGGAGATGACATAGAGTGAGATAGATCCAACAATGGGAAATCTAGCCTCGAGATTCAATCATATTATTAAGTTTGATAGCTACCAGGCCCAGACAGACAGAAACTTCAAGAAATGTACGAAATAAACACAAGCGCACCAAAGAAAGGATTTAATTAAATCGAAAACTCAAGCAGAAAAGGTGTGTTTTCTAATTTTACAGAGGATTAGTAAACATGAAACTCGGTACAGAATGTAGCAGGTAAAATGAGGAAGTAACTTTTATTCCTTTTTTAGTTTTATTGATTGAAACAAATCAAATCGATGTTTGAAAAAATTAATATTTATAATCTATTTTTGTTATATACGCTCTGAAAACACCCGACAGGAGAATAGCCAACAGCCATGCAAATGACGGGGTTTATAAACTTTAAAGTCAAGGAATAAAAGGGTTGGAAAGGGTGTTACTACTTGCAATAAAATAGAAAATGCAAAAATTATGCAAAATCATTTGCACAACAATTCGAACCAAAAATGCCATTCATTTGCTTTTGTACCTCTCTTGTCTAACTTATTTACAATTTCCTAATGAACTTACCAACAAGCTCGTATTCATCATCAGGCTGTTGATGAGGTATTCCATGCACTGGAACAGCATGTGCAACCGGTACAGCCATTCCAGGATAGTGTCCATTCGCTGGAGCTAATTGCTGTTGTTGTGGAGGCACCTGCTGTGCGTACGGGTACATGGCTGACGGATCGTAGTAATTTCCCTGCTGCCAGGCCGCGTAATTCTGCCAGTACTGCTCGTAATAATGCGAGTACTCCTGAGACTGAGGACCAGGAGGCTGATTCACACCTTGCCCACTCCTAATCACATAATTGGAGTTAATACGAATACGTCCAAATACGATTTGGTAGTCACTTTCACGGCTGTTTATTGCATGCATTTGCATGTTCACTACAATTTTTCCAATTGAAACTAAAAACTTACCACATAGCTTGAACAGCAGCCATTGCTTGTCCCTGCAACGGGTTATTAGCCTTTTGCCCACCAGCTCGATTAATGGCTATACTAACTCTCAAAGCTTTGCTTCCGATTCCCTGTAAGACCCATATAAGGTTACTCAAAAATGCATTTCGATTAAACAGGAATCTCTTGTGTGGAGACTAATTACCTTAAACCCATTCATCTGAATTAAAGCATCCTTTTGCTCGTCTTCATCGGCAAAACGAACGAAACCATATCCTTTACTAAACCCATTCGTGTCCAGTATTACTAAAAGAAATACACCACGTATTTATCAAATCCTATGAATAACGGTAATTTTGTTAAAGCAGCTAAGGTTATTGAAAGACCAAATACCTTTAGCAAGTCGAACTGACGGGTACCGTGATGCGAAACCCTTGTAAAGTGTGTAGTCATCAACATCAGGACTCAAATCACCAATCCAGAGCGAAAAATCTTTATCCATTGCCTGCTTGCCACCAAGTGAAGTATGATTTAACCGAAATTTAGTCGGTGGATGAGAGTTAGGGATGATTTTGTTGTTTAGTTTGTGCATAGCTGTAAGCGCTGAGAAGTCATCTGGAAATCTGCCAGTGACAGGAGGAAAACCACATCATGACCATTACAGAATTTACTGATCGTTCGTTTAGTTGTAAATCACATGTGAAACAAATATGTTATAACATAAGGGCTTTCGTATACAATATAGTTATTCCAACTTACTGTACGAAACAGTAGCCCGCCGGTTCACCGGTAAACTTATTTTTCATCATTTTCACACCCGAAATCACCTCTCCCATCTGATTGAATGACGTTCTGATAAAATTTTCGTCCATGTATCGCTCCAGCTGAAAATTGACATGACCAAGAACATTACACATTGCTATCACTCATGAATCTACGCAGTTACTGCAAGCAGAAGTATTTCATAACACTTATTAATCTCGTAATACCCATTTACTTCCTTTTAACCAAGAGCTAAGCGTTGTAAAGTATTAACTTTGACATTTAGCATACATAGGTAGTACATCATTCCCAACATATACACCTTTGAAAATTACAAACCATATACTCAACACACACATGTATGGCAAAATACAAGTATAAAACTTACCGAGCCCATCCATAAAACTCCTATTTGAGATGCCATGTTTGCCGTTGTTGAGAAGATGTTACAGCCAAATCAAGATTTGGAACAGAAACTTTCGTAAACTGTCTTGTTTTCTGAATACGTAGAATAAATACAGCGATGAGAAAAGCACAAATTTGCAGTAATGTATAGCAGATACCTATATAATATCAGTATCACAAAACCGTACGAGAAAACACTAATGGACTCAGTCCGTCACACAAGATTACAATAATACAACTATGATCACGTCGAAAAACTCTATCTACAAACCTTTTCAATTGGTCATTCAGATGTGATTACTCACAAAAAATTGGTTACGTATTATATATATCTATTATAATACACGTTGGATTTAAAAAAAAATCACGAGTACTATTTCACGATGCAATAAGTCCTATATATATACGAGTTTCTAAATCAAATTTCATATGACGGGAGAAAAAAAAAAAAAAGAAACACAAATACTTACAATACGGTGTCAGAATCACACGGTTTTACATGGGAAAAGATAAGGCGGTTGATGACTACAACAGGAAGAATCTCTACGCGATTTCTTTTCTTGATTTTTACCGAAAAAACTGGATCACAAAAATGGACTTAAAAAGTACAAAGATGTGTTTAAACAGGGGAAAATAGTGGAAAGGAAGGGTTGGGAACTTAAAGTGATAAGGAATTATGGAGAAATATTTTAATTTGATTATGAGACTATACGGTTAAACAAAAAAAAATTATCGATGCATGTGGCAGTCCGAAAAAAAAATTTTTTTCCCGAGTTTACAACACAAAATAGGGAGGAAAAACTGGGTAATTTGTTGAAATTCCAGGTATTTCGGGTTCCTAAAATCACTAAAATTGTGTGCTAAATCACTAAATTCGAAATTTTTTGAAAGATTTCCTGAATTTTGATCCTCCAGTCTTGTCCGCCGTACATCAGTTGAAAATTGTAAATGACGGAAGTAAATAGGGAAAAGAGAGAGAGAAAAAAGGATGAAAGAGAATGAGAGAGAGAGAAGTGTGAGAGAGAGAGAGAGTTGAATGCGAATTTTCCCGGCGCCGGCGCAGTCCCATGGAAATGCCTCCAGTCTCAAAAGCCACGCCGTGCTTCTCTCCTTTTTTTCTCTTCGTCCCATTCAGGCCGTCGCTGCCGCAATGCTCCCAGCCCAACCTCCTGGCTACTTCCCATTGACTCACACTTCTTCCACTGCAGGCAAAGACATGAAACATTTAATTTTCACCGCTTAAAATCACTTTTTTTTTCTCCACTGGGAATTTTCTTATTTTATTTCGTATTCTCTCTTTTTCCCTTTTTTTTTTTACTTCCAGAGTTCCAGAACTCATCCGCATCCCGTTTTCTCCCGTTTTCCAACATTTTCCTGGAGTTTTCCCCCACATAATTGTGTTTAATTTAATTGTTTTCAAGTGTTTTCTTCTCTGGTACTGCCCAAAAAATTGATGATTTACAGGTGATGGCGTCATACTCTAAATTTAAATACACAAATGTTAGTTTTGCGTCGGTATTTTTTCAAATTGAAAGTGAGAGGGAGAAGCGGTTTTTTTTGTGCTTTTCTCCCCTTCTCAATTTCCCCCCGTTTTTCAGTGGATGATTTTTCTTTGTTTTGTGTTTTTGCGAATCAGTGGACTAATTTTTACCTTTTTACATTGAATATAGGTGCATTAATTAAAATTAAGTAACCACCGATTTTTAATTTGAACGTAATTGATCAGTAGTGAGAGTAGTGATTAGTGATGGTTTTGGCATTGTACGGGGCATGAAAATGTCATTTGGAAAATGGTTTTTTGTATAGGATTCGTGGCATTGTGGGAATGTGTATAGGTAATATAATTAAAATTTTAATGGTGGATTTTAAAGGGTTTTGGTAGTCTTAATCGTCGATTGTGAGGAGTTTTGCATTCAAACATTGTGTTGGTGGTATAATATTTTTAATTGTAACCATTTTAATTGCCGACGTTGAAGATTTTCAGGCTGGTGATTTATTTTGTTAAATATTGCATTGTAGTTAATTGTAATTTCATGCATTAAGTACATTTTGTGCATGTATTAAGTACATGTTTTACTATTCTGGCATTTCAGCAGTTGACAAAACTGGTTTATTCCGGGTTTTCGGCACGGAATTTTGAATCGGGGTAAATTTTTTATGCTATTAATAATTAATGTTAATACGGAGGGTTGTTCGTAATTAGCCAAGGCCTACTAATTGAAATAACTATGAACATTATTGAAGCAATTTTATATTTTTAGCATCTACAGTCGATTTTTATATGGGGTTATTCGAACGCGAACGTTGAAAATTGTAAGTAATTTTGACTCGTTTGCAATATTGAAAACAATTTATCCAGTATGCAATTGTTTTATAATGAAATGGAATTAATTATGTATGCTATCATGCTATGTAATCATAAAAGGAAAGCTGTGGAAATATGTATTTATAAGGCCTAAATTGATCGGTTTGCATGAGTTGAAAGGCATTGGTAAATTATGCACCTTTATTGAACATCCATGGCGTATTGCACATGCAATAACAGTAATTATTGGTACTGCACAGCTTATAGTTATTTCAATAATATGAACATCAATAGAAGAGATCATGAAGAAATCAGTAATATTAGTTACCGTTGTTAGTGACATCAATACAGTCGTTACATTTTCCCGAATTTGAGAATGCCATGAAAATGAAAATAATTTAAAATAATTTTGGTTTTTTATTCCTGTTTTTGTGGGTATAAGTTGCATACCAAATTCTGTTTTTGTAAAACACGAATACATATTTGCATTGTTTCGGACTGTGTAAACAGCAAATTACAGTTATAATTTAAATGTATTAATACTATATTTGTTGGGGTTCTGTGATATAAAAACTTCTGTTTCTAACTACTGTACAATAATACATGATACAATAATAAAGAGTGCATATGTATACGTTCAGGTTAATAGTAAAAAAAATCAGCATTACATTTGTTACAAATTCCTTTTACAGTGATGCAAAACATCAAAATATTTTTAAAAAACGTTTGGGACGCATATGCACACCTGTTTTTAAATGTATTCTCCGATACAGCAAAAGCAACACAATAAATATACAATTTTTTTCAACACTACAACATAATATATATACTTTATATAAAATACTATAAGGGACATTTCCGTAATAAATACACAACACAACCATGTTAAAAAAATTACTACGTATTAGTTGTACATACAATGAAATGCGACAATATTAGATATTTAAATTACACAAAAAAAGCAGTTTGGCTATTTTGATTTTTTTTGTACAAGAGTTTACTGCATGCTCGTTGATTTTGTTTCAATGTGGATAACGTTAGCGCGTTAATCCTTTCGTCTTCATACTTGAAGGAAATCGGTATTTGTGATTTTTTTTTTTTAATTTAACTGAAAGCGTATGCAGGATTGAAATTTTCCGAGTGTTGGCGACCATCGGAAAAATCGTAGGAGATGAGGGAACTTCTGGGGTGATTGTTTGAATGCGTCGGTAATTGACGAAGGTTAAATGTGTTACTAATGCTACTCGTACTACTTCTTGTCCTACTTTCAGATTCTTCCGGAAAAAACGTTTGCGTCGGGATGATGGCAGGGGGAGGCATGGTAGCCTTATAGATGTCTGACGGTGATGGGATAAAGTCGAAGACCAACTCAGGTGCATATGGCAATGAAGGTACTATTCGAAGTGGTCCTTGATCCTCCTCTTCCGGTTGAAAGTAAATTGCTGTTGAAGACATTTCATCGAATTTTTCAGGGTCATTTCCGGGAACGGATGCGGTGGACCTCCCATTTTCATCCTCCGAATCATTCCCCCTCTCCTCTACTACTACTTCTTCCACACCGGTGAAAGTGGGAAATATTGTGGACTGTTGCTCAACCGGAGAAAAATCATCCCGGCTTACAAGAGAAGGAGGTGTGTTTCCCGTGGGGAAAGCCGGTCCTTCGAATCTCACAGTTTCCCCTATCGCCAAAGCGGGGGAATCCTTCTTGATGCCATCAATGTCTTGATTTTCCGATGCATTATCTACAACTACTTGACTTTCCCCTTCCCCTCGGATGACTTCAGAATGCGCAACGAGTCGAATGCCGTTTTTTCCCGTATTAGGGTTGACAGGTTTTTCCCAAGGAAGAACATCCGCGGTGGTTGTTCCAAGAGCCTCCTTCGTCCTTTCTGAAGAGCTAGTGTTATTCCTCTCAGATTTCTCACTGGGGTTTCCTGTCGTTACATCGATCTCTTTTTCTTCTCCATCGTCTTCTTCCCTTTCTTCAGTAGGAAAAACAACACGAGTGGCTGAAGTTGCGGTAGCAGCACCATTACGTCCTTCCTCTGATACTATTAGTATAAAAGGCAAACTTGTACTTTCCTCAATGTCTCCTTTCCCAGATTGACTGGAATTATTGGGAACATTCCTTGGGCCATCCATTGACTCGTCTTCTGGAAAATTGTCCATACAAAAACATGTTCCAGTATACATTATTTTGGGAAACATCATATAATGCTCAACAGAGTATAAACAAGTTTGTCACAGTCCATGTGTTTTTCTCCGTATCTCTTTCCATGCATGTATACACTCATGGTTTCTCACACGATGGGAACATCTTCCACATCTCTAATCGATAAAACACGTGCATATACGTACCAAACACATTTTGCTTTTACTCTTTCCGTCCCCCCTCCGTATAATTTTGAAAGTGCGTAGATACACATGTTCCACACCCTCATTATTGACCATTTTGTAGCAAGTAAATTTAATTAACCTGGAATGGACGGATGAGACGATGGGAGTTGAAATTCCGTTGTCGTCATCTCTTGCGGCACTTCGGAAAAGGAGAGGAGGTCTGCTTCATCTGCCGTTTGAAAGACTGTGGTCTGTGAGATACCCGGTGTTTCCGTTGCCGTCAACTCTTCTGTACACATTCACAAATTAATTTGTGTAAAAAACGAGGCTTGAGAAGTTCATAGTACATTACGTAGTTGCCACGTTGGGCTAAAATTAAATTTAGTATCCAGGCAATGTGTAGTATGTATCTAGGCAGTATATAATCTGATACCTTGTCATGCCATGTAGACAGGAAGACTCGTAAATTTATTTCCCACGTATGCATTAGGTTTCAATCAATAAAACTCACCATCGTTATTCGGGCCCCTATCAGTAAAACTGTATGGTGTCTCTGATGAAGGATGAATATCATCCTCTTTTGTCGGTGCTAATGAAGTTTCCCTTTCCCCCGTTTCGTCCAAAATGTGACTGGGTTCTGTCGGTAGTTCTGTAGTCTGGATCACGTCCTCTTTTAAGGGAAGCACTGTTGTTTCTGAAACCAGATTTAGTTAAAAGATTGTACCAAGCAAAGTCTGTGTCTGCCTATTCTTCATACGGTCATGATCACCTCGAAATGAGTGAAATCTATTAAGCACATTGATTACTTTCTTCCAGAATTTTTCACATTCTTTTTCTTGAAAAACACTTGTATTATATACGCACATCTACAGGAAATTTTAAATGTATAGACAAAACAGTAGGGTGTTATGTTCCAAATTTTTCACAACTTTTTTTAATTTCGAGTTTTAAACGGGTGTAAGAGGAATCCCGTAATTCCACACGCATTTACGAGCACGCTGATACGATTGGGGCAACGTAAGACATTTTGCTTGATATCCTGCTGAAGCACAGTTTATATTACAGGGCATTCAATTTGTATAGATTCGCTTAAAGGCAAATGATACAATTTCTTCTCGGATACGCAATCAAGAAATGCAAATGTATCAAATTGTGTACAAACTATAGTTCATTGCAAATATTTGTTATCTAATTATTAATCACTAATTAATAGATTTTTGAAGCCAAAACTTGTGTTCATAGATAGCCATGATAGTTAAAGTAAAAAAAAAGTCAGAATAGTTCAGAAACAAAAAAGCTTGTTTTGTATTTACATTGTTTGCTGCTAAGGTTTTATTGCATGTATTATTTTTGTCTTGAGGAGATTGTTTTCTCTTAAGATGCTTCTACCACGGTTAAACGAATCTCTGTCTGTAAACTTGGATGTAACATTTTGTCCTAAATGTTACAAGGCTCTAACTATTATTTTTACAAAGTGTGTTGTAATTTGGTATTCTGTATTGTCTGTGTATTTTGTAACAATTTGTTATCACTATGTTGCTAAAGCTCGCTCACATGAATGATCAAATGTGACTTCAAATGAATTGTTTACGTACTAAAACAATGTATCTTACCAAAAACGTGGAAAATCCATGACTTTCTAGATTTTTGCTAAACATTAGGCACAATTTCGTATTTTGTCAAAGTGTGTACATCGGAGGTATCATGTGTGTCTGTGTGTTCTGAGCAGCAGCAGTAGTAGTGGTAGCAGCAGTGGAGAAAGATACGTTTTGTTTTGTAAGCGTTATAACATGGTTAAAATCTTGACGAGTACTAAAAACAACGAAGAGATCATGAAATTTAGCAGCAATAACACAAAATCGCCAAGAATATTTACAAGACAAAAATCAGCCGTTCATCTGGCATCCATCAAAGTAGGCAAAAAGATAAATTACAGAGAGAGAGCAGATGAAGCGTAAAAATGTAGTCGTCATAATTATTTTAAAAAAATGGTAATGACATTATGATTAAACTAAAATAGAATATGATGATAGCGAGTATAAGAGCAGAAAAAGAAATATGAGGAAAGAAAACAAGTGCAATTGTGTATGTACACGCAGATAAAAAAAAAGCATGTACCTATAAGATTTTGAAAGAAACATAACGAAAAAAAATTGGATTTATTGATTCACAAATAACAACAACATCTGACTAAATTATTCTAATACAATTCATATGTGTGAATTCTTATGTAAGTAATAATGTACATATATATTAATCTCTATAATCTACCACGTATGTACTACGTAATTATTCAAAGGGGAAAATTCACCACGAAAAAATGATCTCGGCGGGATACGAGCTCTTCCCTTTGAGTGTATTAGCATTCTAATAAAGCTGCAAAAATTATGAAGTTCGATTCAGAACTTCAACCTTTTCAAAAAAACTTGAATAGGACAAATCTATTCAAGTGAAGAGAAAGCTAATCTGTCCCATAAGACATCTTTGGCAAAAATTATGTATGTAAGTGTACAAAAGACCAGAATTGATCCCTTTTTTTTATCCTAGTTATTACCCTTAATCCTAATTTACAAGCTGCATCTTTTTATAAGCTTCAAAAATGCCAAGGCTATGAAGGGCATGTTCTTTGATAGGTATTATATACAGCGATAAAGAATTTTAAAGTAAAGTCCCACGCAATAACCAGCACTTCTGTCATTCGACATCACTGGAGAATATGTAAGAAAGTCAACTTATTACTGGAGCTTATTACAGCTCCAGCTCTTCCTAATTATGAATGAAAAAGCTATCAAGTGCGGGATTAAATGGCAATTTCTGACGAAATGGTTTCACCATACTTGAAATAAACGTAATTTTTGCAATTACGAAGTGTGTACAAATAGGCTAGTCAAAATATTCCCCTCCAGAAATCCCCCTTCTTTCATAGTTGTATTTGTGTACGGTAAGGATTAATTTCATCAGGAATTCAACTGACTTTAAAAAAAAACGTTTGCTATACCCACACGATAAGGAAAAACGTGTTAAAGGGATAAATTTCTCCTGCAATAAATTGCGACTATTTTTCTTATTTATTGCAAAAAAATGGACAACGGAAGTATTTATGCCACTCCTGGACAAGTGTTTCGCAAGTGCAGTCATTAATCATACACCAAATAAACATTTATGGTGGGATAATGAGTGAAAAAATATACTGGGTAAGTGTCTGAACTGTTTCACCCCACGATATATTTCTGAATGACTATTATGTAGCTATACACATGGAAGAGACCTCTGGAGGAGCAATTAGGGCTACTAATTGTTATGGTCAAAATCCAGAAAGAGATATGAGGAACTTCATTTTTATAAATGCCAAATGCGTACTACATATTTTCTAATCACGAGCAAATAATCGTACGGGAAAGAAGATATCCTTTAGGATTCTAACAAGTGTCATTCTCAATGAGAAGTTCAAGCTAATAATAATTATATTATTAATTTGAAGGGGTCATCAAAGAGGGGAGAAACTGATAAAATATTTGGCTCTACAAAGTATTTGTATAAAAAAGCAATGGAAGAGTATGAAGGTACATGTATTTATGTGTGATTAAATGTGTATTTCTTAATTTTAAAAAAAAAGTAAAGCGCAGTTGTACATTTTTTTAGCAAAAATATTTACAAAAAAAAACATCTAGCATGTATGCAGTGCTAAACTAAAGATATGTTAATTCTGTACATTGTGGTTTGTCCAACTCAACAGTCTTTAAAATAACTAAACTAAAAATTAAAAGGATTAGAGCAATCAAAATGGTGAGACAATGTGATGTATTTTGCAAATGGAGATTAATCCATGATTTGATCCTCATGTTTAGCGAAGTTATTATTCTTGTCCCAAGTCTGGGTTTCGGCAAAGGAAGGAGAAGAAAAAGAAGAAGAGGAAGATGATGATGATGAAGAAGAGGAAGAGGAAGAAGTTGAAAGATAGGAATATTGGTCAAAATTACCAGTTGTGATCTGATCTTCGCCATGTTGGGCAATGGCAGCCGGATTACTGGACATCATTGTCACTGCAGGGACTGAGTCCCGTGGTGGGTTTCCCATTGTCGTGGTCGGGTCAGTTGTGGTAGGGACTGTTTCTAAAAAATCACATTTTTTCTGCCATCACCAAAAATTTCTTGGAAAATATTGTTGTTCTACAGAAGAAGTGTAAAACAAGATTAAACTAGATTTTTTTCTGGATCAAAAGGACCATTTTTTTTAAAGAAAAAAGAATGCCCAGGAGACTCACCATGAAAAGTAAACGTCCTGGGAGTGGTTGTCCGATGATGGCGCCTCGGAGGCTTTCTCTTATTGAAAAAATCCTTGGTCAACTCTGCAATCAATTTCTGATCCGCATCCGCAATGCCAGATGACACTCTCTTGACGCAGGGACCTCCATTGGAGATTTGAGTTTGACCCGGAGGACATCGGTTCACTTGGGGCACGTTGAGCACTGACTTTGGGACGATCCGCCTCGTCTCCAATTCCTCCACATCTCCCTGACGAAGGGGGTCAATCAACACATCGATGGAGTAGGGCTCGTGAATGGGAACACTACAACTAAGATCTAGTTGACATACTAGAAGGACTAAGAGTTGAACACAATAGTACGGCAATAAATGCATTGTTAGTTTTGTAACTGGCTAATTATTTAATCTCCTATTTATAACTTCTTTGTCTCTTCCAAAAAAAAAAAAATTCTTCTGGCACGCACGCTTGACTGTCTAATGGGCTCTGGCCTTGTTGATTTACATTTCAAAGGCGGACTCCTGGAATTAAAAAAAAACACACATGTGTCAGATTTTTATTTATTGCTAAAAGCCTATTATTCATATATTTTGTTTTCTATATCTATGTATTATGCAATTCCAATGCAATGCAATGTCAATTATGTAAACTAATTGAAGTGAAATAATTCACAGGAAGAATTCAAGAGCTGCAAACAGGAAAAAGAAGCATCCACAAAGAGAAAGCCGCAGTTGGTATTTTGTGATAAATCTTTATCATTTATATTATATTTTATTTGGAATTTGTAATTCTTTGTAACCTTTAATTTTTCGCAAATCCTTTGTATGCCTTTGCTTTCTTATTTTTATAGTGTTTATCATTCCCCGTGAGTAAGAAGGTGTACAATAATTACTGCACCGCACTGTTAAATGTCTGTCAAAACAAGAATCTCTTGATAGTGGCTAATCCTGTATTTTTTGAATAGTGTCCGTTTTTTCGAAAACACAATTAATCCAGTAAATCACAAGCACTTTCACTTCCAGAAAAAGAAGAGTGAGCAGATTCCAAGTCTTAAAAACAGGGACAGTTGCCACAAAAAAAAAACCTTCAGGTGAAATTTCTGTTCCAAGTTATATTGGTGGATCCCCCATTAAAATCGATCAGAAGCAATAATCCCACTTCCAGTAACGCCAAAGCTAATTTGAGGTTGTAAATGAGGAAAGCAAACACTTAAGTATTACTCATCGGAAGAAAAAAAAAGAATTATTTAGGAGAGAGAGAGAGAAAGGGAAGGAGAGCAGGAGGTGAATAAAAATTGTTGGAGAAGATGCTCCACCGCAGGATTCCAAAATGACTTTAACCAATTATTAGGAGGATGAATCACACTTTTGTACTTAACTATCATACATAACGCCTTGGCTTTGGCCCTGAGAGAGTGAACAACATCATAAAACCCCCCTTTTGGTTTATGTCTCCTCAAGAAGCAAATCTAACCCGATCATCTTTTTTTTTTCCTTTCATTCCATATCGAAAAGGGTGAAAAGTACAACAGACGCCACCCTTTCTCAGTCAATACACGATTACATTTCGTGTCTGGTTTCTAATATTTTTTTTTTGGATTTTTTCCCAAAAAATCTCTTCCCGTCCATGAAAAAGTACATTTAGAGGGCTTATACCTAAAGACACATGTCGGGGAGGTTGCTTTCACCTTGCAAAGAAAAAAAAATCCATTCCATTCCGACTTTTATTTCCTTTTATTTACGAGGATGTAAGAATAAACAAGCCTTTTTTTCGGGGGTTTTAATGAAGGAAAGATCATTTAGACTTTCAACTCCAACCTCTATTTTTCACCCGGAATTTCAACCCTTGCTTTTCCTCATCAGCTGAATGGAACGTGATCTACGTCACTGCAAAAATCCCTCGAAACTTTCCAAACCGTTTCTGGCTTTTTGCGTTTACGTAATAGATAATGTCCCACATAATTCACCTATTTTCTTGTTTCCCCAAATTTCCCGAACCTTCTTTAAACGCAAATAAAATTGGGGGCAACAATTATTTTTCCCATTCTCAGGATGCACCCTGAGTGATTAAGTCCAACGCCAACTTTAAATACTGTGGCTCCTCCAAAAAAAAAAAAAGAACCCATTCACTACCATTTTTTCCAAAAGGGCAAAATGCCATAAGAAGAAACATAAAAAAAGGTGACTCACCGGGGAATAATATCTAATTGTCCCAGAAGAGAGACACGCACACCACGAAACTGGCACTGTTCAAAATTATTGTCTTCCAGACAATAATGCAAATTACTGCTCACTCTGTCGTTTGGGCATGTTAAATAAATGTATTACTCCATTATTACACTCCTGCCTGACTCCACAGGCATTCCAATCAACTTTCTCACTGTCAAGGACGGAAATGTGCAATCCGCCCCAAATGCCATAATTATACACCTGTATAGTTATAATAATGCCGTTAAATGTATGTGTAATGATCCACTCCCAAAGAGTAACTGACCCACCGCTATTTCATTTTATTAGTCATTCGTGTGCCACATTGAAGGCCTTCCAAAAGCAATAGAAAGATAGAGAGAGAGACATCAATAAAATAATGTTGGAATTCGCAAGAAAAAATGAATGAATAAAAAAATGTGAGGGTGAATAATTTTAAGCGCACCCAAGGCTTATCAGACGTGCGTATCACTGCAAATCTAGGTCATTTTCACTGGATGAGACCACACACGTTGACTTACGAAATGAAAAAAAAAAAAAAGAGTCACAATTCCTTTCTAGTTGTCCATTCAATGGTTTTGAAATGAAATAAAAATAATTGTCCACCCCAGAAAGTGCTCCATTCATCATAAATCCCACAAATGTGACACTTTTAAGGACGTTGAAAAAGAAAGGAAAAGCTCAATTTACAATACAAATTTCCCTACACAGATTTCCCTGCAGAGGAAAATAAGGAAAAAAAAATTTTAGAATGAAACTCCCCCAAAACAAGTGACGGAAAGATATGTAGGACATTCATTTTAAAATGGGGAATTATGACGGAAAGCTAATTAGCAAGACAACTAAATACTTTCGAATGACATGAACATTGTAATTAAGTGGGTCAACACGTAAGCTTTTTTAATCGGATTTTTGCAGAAATTCTCACAAAATGTATTTTTGTATTTCCTGTGATTGTCTCCTACAGCCAACGTCACATCCTTGTGTAAGACTTGTAAGACTCATTTGGTAATTTAGGGCCCTTTTTAATTTCCCGGAAGAGCCAGTTGCCTTTGATCTTTCTGACACAATTTATGACCACGGCCTTCAGCCCACAAAATTACGAGGCTATTACCAAGTCACAGCAAGTTAAAATTTGTCATTCTTTTTCTACTTGAATGAAGCTGTGTGATGAAACATTTGATCCCAAATATTGTGTCAAAAACCCACAAATCTGGGCTTTAAACTGTCAAGCAAGGAAATTTGGAGTTAATTATTAGAGGAAAATTTCTCCGCTGGCAATTTGTTTTCTTTTTCCCTCCCACAAAACCATTTCTGTTCAGTTAATACGTAATATTTGTTTTAGAAAAAAATATATTTCAGTAGATTTATTTAGTAGATTGCCGCTCAAAAGCACGTAAACAAACCCAATTCCGCGGATTTCATGTGCAATGGAGTACCCTATAATAAATCTTTCATCTCTACAAGAAATAGTCCCCGAGAAATTACTTACTGCCATGTTTTTTCAGGCATTAAAAACAAAGAATAGGAATTAGGAGGAAATCGGTTTGGTAAAAACCAAATAAAAGTCTCAACAATAATATATGGTGCCGGCTTTCTATGAAAGGCACTTTGGGCATAACCTGTGTTTCCAGTTTCCATCCACAAAATTTAAAAAAAAAACAAGATAATTTTTTTTAAAGAAAACAACAGAATTTCCAGTCTATAAAAACTTCGCTTCGGAACAATAAATAGTCACATAAAATTGAGACAAATAGACGACAAGGTAACCTCAGCTATCATACAGTTTCGGCCATAAAACAGGGTAAAAGGCAGGCTGATGACAGCATTGAATTACCTGGCGTACTTTAACAATCCCAAAAATATCGTCTTTAATGTGGCTTTACAAATCATGACCTCAAACCATTTGGTGTCCTCTGGCCAGAAATAAAATTAAAAAAAAAAAAAAGACACGTTCCTAAATAAAAACCATTTCCGTCATCCTGATTACATTTTCACACGTCAGCAAAAAAACTGGCATTACCCCTTTGCTAGGTCGTAATTAGCACCAGCTTTACATGTGTACCCCTAAAATAATCTGGGGGTTACTGTGAATCGAATCAAACGGGAATGTGATTCCAGCCAGGATATGACTCAGCTTGGATGGTACAGGAACTTTTTTTTTCTTATTTGTGTAAATTATAATAATTTCAAATTCAAAATTATACAGCAGACCATGGACTTTGCTACCACACAAAGAACACGGAACTGGTAAACAAAGGGTTGAGTGGAAACGCATCTGCCTCCATAAATCATACCGAATTAAAATATTGGAGAATCTGATCATCTCCATTGGATCCTGGATTTATACAATTCATTCCGTTTATTTTGTTCTTATTTTGCTTATTGATCCTCGCCAAAGTCTATAAACCGTAATAATCTTCCCATTTCTATATTTGTAATTGGGAGGAAATTAAATCTGTTTCATCGTAATTCGTTCATCAAACAACTTGATAAAAACAAGAGTCTCTATGTTTGGAAAACGAATAGACATAATCAGATTTGATTCTTTGCCCAAAACATTTTGTGCGGAAGTATTTCAAAGGGAGATTTGCGAAAGAAATGTCGGTGTAAATATTATTGGGAGTACATTCAAAAATTATTTTTTCGGCTGTTTGTCTTGAACAGCAAAAAAGAACTTACGATTTCATTATTTATCCATGTAAAAAAAATGATTTTGCCACCGTAAAATTTTTCCACTCGTCATCACCCCCGTCAATGGTTTATCTCTGCCAATATTTTTGACACTTATTAACGTCTTTTCCTGTTATCAGTAGCACTGTCTGGGGGAAGTAATAGAAAAGCTTCCTTGAAGAACTACAGTAAGTGTGTAAAGGGTTAAGGTTTATTTTTTCTCTATAGGTCCATACGTACAGATATTTGTTGTAGTAGTACATAATTCATTATTTTTCACTTTAAGAAATGGGCTAAAGGACTATCTTCTATTTTACTCCCGATTTTAACTGGCACTCACTCTGATTTCAGTTGAAAAAAAATAAAACTATTACACACACCTAAATTTTACACCTTATGTACAATTCTTATTCAGGACTGGGAAAAGGTAAGAAAAGGTGTCTTTTTCAGGGTGTAGAGATAGTCTCAATATAACTTTTCATATGGACTTTTTTTTTTTTGCCCTCAAGGATTTTTGGTAAGTACTGGACAATAATAAATGTACACACACAGGGATGTGTCCATTTTAGGGGAAAAACTGTCCGCTGTACTCACATGAAACATGTAAGTGTCCCCTTTTATAAGGTTTTGCCCCCAAATTTTCCAGAAAAAAAAACATGTGCTGGCTTCATGGTGACCCCTTCCTTCAGAGGTACCTTGGTACATCCCATAGTTCTCCTGTTACCATCGTCAATTGTCACCCTCATGACGAGCTTGACACAATGTCAGCCGTGGATGTGAAGGCCTATTATGACCCATCATTACCATTTGTGGAGAGTTATATTAAGAAATGGGGGACACACACAATAGAAATAAGGAAGAGAGGAAGACTTGTGTGGCTGTTTACACCGTGGATGGAGTCCCACCGGGGCGAGTCCACTTTTTGCAAACTTGATGGGTTTTTCCATCAAATCTGTCACACTTTCCAAAAGTACCTTCCACGAGGGCAAAGGTCAAGGAAATTACTATTGGGAATCACTTTCAAACTAATATTTTGTCAGCTTCCAGAAGGCTTCCTTTTCTTTTATGAAGGTAGTAATTTGTGGACTAATTCCTTTTTGGATCTTCAGTATTTATAGGAATTAAAACAGTTCAGTTTTGCGTAATGATAGAATCTTTGGACAACATTTGGACGAAATATGCCGTATGAATTAAGGGAATTATCAGGTTGTCGCTTTTTCTAAGAGTGATTGATAAGGAGAGAGAGAAAAAGAAGAAATATGGAGCCAGGGAGAGAAATAAAAACTGATTGACGAACTGATTGTGAGAAGAAGAGAGACAAATGCTAAAAAGTTACGAGACAAAGAAATGGAAGGTAACAAATGGAAAGAAAGTGAAAGAGAGAAATAGGAAGGGAAATGATCCATTTTCAGGAAGAATGGAAGGAGATAAAGTTGGGAAAGAAAATTATCATAATTTTCTTTAATCATAATAAAATGAGGGAGAGAAAAATAAAAAATAAAATCATAATATAGAGATAAGAATGAAAGAAAACCAGAAAAAATGAATATAAAGAGATAAGTAAGAGAATTAAGGATCATAAAGAGAGAAAGAATGATCATAAAGAGAGAGAACAGAGAGAGAAAATGATCGTAAAGCGACAAGAAAGAGAGAAAGAATGATCATAAAAAGAGAGAAAGAATTATCACAAATAGAGAGAGAAAAGAGAAAATGATCGTAAAGAGACAAGAAAGAGAGAAAAAGTGAATATGAAGAGAGACAAGAAAGTCAAGAGAGACAACAAAGAGGAAACGTGATTCTGAAGAGAGACAAGAAAGAAAGAAAAAGTGATTATAAAGAGAGACAAGAAAGAAAGAAAAAGTGATTATACAGAGAGAGATAAAATAATCGTAACGAGAAAAGAGAGAGAGAAAAAGTGATCATAAAGATATGACAGAAAAAATACAAAGGGAAATGGGGAAGAGAATCTGAGAAGAGAGAAATAGAAATGAAGAGATTGGAAAGAGGAAGAAATAGAGATGAATGGGACTGTGAAGAAGAAAAAAGAAGGATAGGGAATCAGAGAGAAATTAAAAGGAGATAAACTAGGTAGGAAAGGAAAAATAGAGAGAAATAGAGATTGAAAGGAGAGCATTAAGAAGGGAAGCGAGAGAAATGGAGAGCTTTACAAGTGTTTGGGGAAAGGTGAGACCCCGCAGGCAGGTCAAGTTGCTCCATTATAACAGTTTTCCGTTCAAAAAAGACATTTCCCCTGGACTTGCACCTCCTTCAAAGCTCTGGTTATTTGTCCAGTCACTTTTATATGTATAACAGCCAAATGAAAGCATATGTAGGTTGTATCCCATATATTTGACTCTCTAACTACCTGTATAATAATAATAATAATAACAAAAAAAAAGTATAGTTTTTCGCTCCTTTTCCTCTCGCCTTACCTTTGGGAGAGAATTGTGTGTGTACAAATCCCTATAATTCCCTTTTACGGTTACGCTTCACCGAAAACTCATAAGCTGGAACAAATTCTGCCTTTCTCTCTCCGTCCACCCCCAAAAAAAAGTTCTCACACATGTAGTTTGAAACACCAAAAGTCTCTTGCACTTGTTCTCTTTGACTAAAAGTATTATTAAATATATAAGTTGAATGGGAAAAAAGGAGGAAGAAGAAAGAGAGAGACAACTTCCCTCTCTAATTTATCTTGGAAGAATAAAGGTGGATGGGCTGGACGCAGTTAAATTTAAATTCTGCTTACACTTGTTTATACACACACACACTCTCGGCTCTTTTTATAATTCCGAGGGTGTTGTTCACACCATGAATAATTATTAAGTAACGTGAATATTACTCTACTTTCAATGGAGTCAAAGGGAGGGGGAAATTACTTCTATATAATTTTTTTTTGGGGGGGGGGTCTGATAATGGAAAATGTCCATGCAAAATTTGTACATATTTAAATACAAGTATTTTGTAGGATTTATTTTTAAAATGAGCTTCTTACGTATATATATATATATATCCCTTTTGGGCTCTCCTTCACCTTATATAATGAGAGGGAAGGGTTAAAAAGAAAAAAGACACGACCTCATTGTGAGATAACATGCTGGTGTTGATAACATTTACCAGACCAGGTCAATTTTCCCCCCCTTTGGTAACATATTTTTTTTTTGGTACATAAAAAAAAACTCCTTTCCTATTTTTTTTCGTGGCTCCTTGATGACTCATTTCCTAAGCGGTCACACACCGGCAAACAATATGTATGTAAAAAGGTATTTGGTGGGTCCCGTGTATTTTGAGAGAAAAAAAGGAATAAAATACAGAAACTGAAGAGATGCAAGACGGAATAGGGAGATAAAGATTTCTGTACACAATGTAACGTGGAAAAAGGAGAATGACTCACGAAAAAGCAAAGGTACCCTTCCTTGGCCCATCAGCCTCGGACAAGGTCAACTAGTAAACAAACATGTTACGATTTCTTTATTTTTAAACTTTTTCAAACCACCAACAACGGCGGAGATGTTGATGGCGAAGGAGTGATGGACGCAATTGATTCTTGGGGCTTTTCATCCTAATCACTCTGTAATTCTGTCTCCCACGTCTATTATATTGTATAGAATAATCCTTGTTTTTTGAGGCCGTGTCAGTGTCCGTATTAAAATATGGTAATTAAGTAGACTTATTTTCAGTTCAGTTTATCAAAATATGGCAATCCTTGTACTTTGTATATAACACGGATCTCTCTGGAGTTGGAACTTTTCCCATAGCTCCAATTTTTTTCTCTTTATTATATTTTGTTGTGCACTTTCATCCTACTTTTCTCCGTTTTTTCCACTTTCTCCATGTCCCATTTTATTTTCATGCTAATCATTGTTGTTTTCGTTCGTATTTTCTCTCCCTTTTCTCTTTTTAGTTGTCTTTTTCCTCTACTTTCTCCTGTTTTCTTATACATATTACTTCTGTTTTACCTCTCCTTGCTCTACCATTACATACATATTTCTCTTTTTTGCTGATTTTTCCTCTTTCCTCCGTCTCGTTTCTCGTCATTTTATGCACTATTTTCTTATTTTTCTCCTTGTCTTTTCTTCGTTTTTCTTTTCTCCTTGTCCTCTTTGTTCTCTTTTTCTTTTCTGCTTGTCTCTTCTTTTCGTTTTTTTCTTGTCTTTTTTCCTCTCTTTTACTTTTCTCATTTTTCCTCTCTTTTTATTTTCTCCTTGTCTCTTCTTTTGTTTTTTTCTCCTTGTCTTTTCTTTTGTTTTTCTTCTTCTTGTCTTTTGTTTTGTTTTTTTTCTCCTTGTCTTTTCTTTTGTTTTTTTTCTTGTTGTCTTTTGTTGTTTTTTTCTCCTTGTCTTTTGTTTTGTTTTTTTTCTCCTTGTCTTTTGTTTTGTTTTTTCTTTTCTCCTTGTCTCTTCTTTTGGTTTTTCTTTTCTCCTTGTCGCTTCTTTTGTTTTTTAATTTCTCCTTGTCTCTTCTTTTGTTTTTTAATTTCTCGTTTTCCCTCTCTTTTTCTTGTCTCATTTCCCCCTCTTTTTCATTTCTCTCTGTCCTTTTTGCTATGTTTTCGTTGTGCTAATTACATTTTTGACTCTTTCTCCTTGCCTTTCCTTGTCATTTATCTTGCATTTGCTCCTATTTTAGTCGTCTTCTTTCTTCTGTATTTATGTTGTCATTTTTTTCCGTTTTCATTAATCTTTCGCCTCTGTTTTTCTTCACCTTTCCCCTCTTTATTTTTCTCCTGTTTCTCTGCACATCCTCCTTTAACTCTCCAGCGCTCCTTTCATTTCCTTCTCTCTTTTTCTTTCCTTGCGCTTCTAGTTTTCACTGTTCCTATCTGAATTTTTTTTGACACTTTCTCTCTCGCGTCTGTTTCTCGTTTGTATTTTCTCTTCTTTTGTTTCTCTCACCTCTCGATATTACTTCTCTCGAGCGCTATCTCCCAATAAAAGTTCGACTCAAGCGATCACGTCCTCACCTTGTCATCTTCCTCCATCTCCTCGTCCCTATCCCCATATCCTTCACATTGTGCAAATGATGGGATTGGATGTAATCACAAAACTTGCTCTTGATTTAATCCGACGCACGTATTCACTATGTCAATGCTCAATTTTGCGGGACAAGTGAACATATGGAAATAAATGGATTTATTTGAACTTGGATTTGTTAAAGGTCTTGAGCAGAAAGAATTAAAATGCAATTAATCATAGGCCAGAAAATAAAACAGACGTGCCTCCAGCCGCGTGTGCATGCTCACATCCTCCAATTGAATTGCGTCAGTCCCAAACCCGCACAATGTCAACGTTGAAGTTGATAGAAGACAGATCTTCTAGAAAAAAAGGTGAAAGGTTGAAAGGCGTTGTTTAACTTTTGGCAAGGATAAAGAGAGAAAACAGAAGAGCGTTTTATTGATCCTTTTTTTTTCTACAAAAAAAAAACTCTGTTTGATATGTGACCCTTATCGGATGACCGCAAAGCTTTGTCGCAGCAAATAATTTATGTAATTTTGTGCAGTTATGCGATGATCATTGACGTTGTTTCTACAGGACTTGGAAGGCGCAAAAATTGTGTTCATGCATCAATTTTGTACCTTCGTAGTGCCCCAAAGCACTTGGAGAAAAAAATGACTAAACGACGTTGAAACTTGAAACATGATCAAAAAATGGGAAGGTTCATCCTCTTATGTATTTAGTACATATCGAGATTTAAAAAAAAAAGATGGAGGATCTGTACGTGTCTTATGTCGGAACAAATAATCACTTTTAATTCATGACACTGTCACGATCTCTACCAGCCAAAGCTTTGACTTTTCCCTTTGCCTGCAAAAAAAAAAAACGTGCAAACACAACCAAATTTTGTGGTTGCACACATCTCTCCAACAAATCCTTTTACTGAACCTAAAGAAAAAAATGAGAAGAAGTCATTTTGGGTGGATTTTGCCAAGTTTTTTTTTTTTGTCTTGACAGTATAAAATTTTTTGGGGGAAATCCTGCCAGATTTCTCCATTTTCTTTGGGATTTTAGAACATTTTGGGGTTTGTGTGTAATTGGCAAAGGTACACCGGGCGATTAATAATATGGGAAAAAATGAGGGAAAACATACATAAAACTCTTTTTCGGGGAGTGCACACACATGTGTTTGGTCAAAGTCAAATAAATAATCCTCATTCCTCTCACGTTCAGCCGCTGGATTTATCTCTACCTATGCATATGTACATTATATACATATGTATATACGTATGTACTATGTATGTACACAGCAAAAAGAGGAAAAAGTGGTTGGGGAAAGGGTTTCGGTTTGTTTTCAGTCCGTAAACCTTGTATTAAAAAGTCTCTTGAACTTTTTTTCCTTCCTCAGGATGTAGGAAATGAGAGCACATAAAAAGAACCGCACGTCTTTATTTCCTCTTTAGATGTATTTCTATATCTTTTCCCGCAATCTTCGTCTCTGCGGCTTTTTTCCTCGAACCTCTTGTCATTCGTACGTTCATTCAATTTCTCCCTCTCTCATGTCTCTTTCTCTTTATTTTATTTCTTCCTCTTGACTCTTTTTCTCCCTATATAATTACCCCTTCCCGTCTATTTTCATTTTTCTTTTCTTAACCCTTTGTCTCTATTTTATTATTTATCTCATTTTCTGCCTGTCTCTCTCCTTTCTATTCACTCTCCCTATTTTTCTCTTCATGTCTCCCTCTCACTGTAGTTTTCTCTAAATATTTCTCCCTATTTAACGTTAACTTTATGCGCCTTTCTATCTGTCAATTTTTCTCTACATATATCTCTCTATTTGTCAATTTTTCTTTTCATATCTCTCTATCTGTCTATTTTTCTCTACATATATCTCTCTATTTGTTAATTTTTCCTTTCATATCTCTCTATCTGTCTATTTTTCTCTTCATATATCTCTCCATTTGTCTATTTTTCTCTTCATATATCTCTCCATTTGTCTATTTTTCTCTTCATATATCTCTCCATTTGTCTATTTTTCT